>BMAV01020432.1:41162-54122 GCA_019973955.1 Trichonephila inaurata madagascariensis | reverse complement strand
AATAATGCCCAATCTAATACAATGTGTTAATGAGGTAGTTCCTATCTATTCTAAAAACTTACGAACCCCAGCTTTATTTTTAATTTCTATAACCTACTCAAAACCTGCCCACTTGAAAGCCATTGCACCTCACAATGAAGAATACTTTCACAACATTACAATTCTAACAATTCACAACATAATTTCTGAATTCTAGTCTGCTATTTTTATTCACATATTTCACAACTGGTAACACAAGCTGCATTTTTAAAGTTCTTCCACATAGAATTTCATGAAGTATAATACAATGATATTTTAGAACAGGAACAATTAAAATAATTTTCAAAAATACAAAATGAAAATGTATACAAACTCGTAAAATTTCTCGACAAATATAAGCTATCCATTCTTCTTTAATAGGCTGGCCTTTTGTCGCTATAATAGTAAAATATTAAATGCATTAATTTTTTGCATCTAATAGACAACTTAAATATAATGAATTATAAAATACCAAAGTTTAACTTACACTTAACTAAGTCAGTTACAGATCCTGCTCCACAATATTCCATGACAAGCTATAAAGAAAAATAAAGATAAAAAAAATGATTCAAAATGCATTCTACCTCCTTTTTTGATATATGCTTTACCATATCCAATAACACATACACTAGTACGGGACGATATAAGCAGTTTCTACAATTAAGTTAATTCCATTAATTTTTTTTAAAACTATTAATTTGTTTTTGCAATTTTAAAGTATAAAAAAAGTTAATGTTTCTGACAAAGTCCTTAGTCTATATCACCACAAAATATTTAGAGAATTTGATTGTTTATTAATGTTGCACTAGAAGAAACAAGGGTTGCTACAATGGATCTCATAACTTTGAGCCTCCTAACTTTCCCACCATGCAGACTTGAATCTGTGATAGGAATGAAAACACGTCATTCACACACTGTAGGCCCATGACCACTCGGCTACCACAGCTACAAGATATTTTGCTATAGATATTTCCTGCACATACAATATCTTTAAATGCTTCAAATTTTCATGAAATACATAAAAATTAGAAATATTTTGATAAAAGTGGGAGAAAAATAAATAATGCAACAATATAAATTTAAAAACAATTCATACATTCTAAAAAGTTCAGATTTTTAAAATATAACTAAATATTTTGCTTTTATGAATAACTTTCTAAATAGACAAACCCAAAAAAATTATATATCATTATTGCATTTAAATTCCATTGTAACTCACAGAAAGGTTAGGTTTATTAATTCTTATAATATATATCAGGTCTCTTTTTTTTAAAAATAAGAACATAATTTCAATACTAAAACTTACCCATAGTTTATCATCTTTTCCAGGAGGACTCTTTTGTATGAAAGCTCCATAATATGTTGCAATATTTCTGTGGTGAGAGTACTGAAAACGCAACATGCAAGAATTGAGAGCAAATATAAACGTATAATATATCTTACATAGGGCAAATTGAGGAAAACATTGAATTTCATTGTGTGAAAGTTAAACACAATAAAACATATACATCAAGTCAAAAATGTTTACTGATTACATAATATATCTACCTTATATTATAGCATGTGTAATATGCTCCTATAATTTCAGACTGCATTTTTTTTTTTTTTACTTTTCAGGTATATTCTTATAAGGAGCACCTTTTCCTTTGTGAAGAAATCTGAAATGTGCATGTCCAATGCTCTTATCTTCTAAAGTCATTCACACACACACACGTTCAAAGGATTTTCTTCAAATTTCAAACAATGGCATGCTGAATCAATAGGTAATTACGGGTAACAACATGTGGAAGAAGAATACCGAGGAGGTTAAAAATAATTCTACAAACAAACTGGGTAGTATTCAATGCAGAAGTGACAAGAATGTTATTCTAAGTTTTCAAAAAAAAAAAGAGGGACACAACATAGGGTAAGAATGTGTAAAGCAGTGGCATAATGTACAACCCCTGTATTGCGAGGGGCCCAGGGTTCTAGAGGGCCAAACGCCTGACTGCTTCCAGGTACCTACTCTCTGTAAAATCTAACTTAGGCCCCCCAAACCTGACTTTGCGGGGGGGGGGGGGCAAATGTTCTTCGTTATGGCACTGGTGTAAAGAGCATTTGCTTTAAATGAAATATAGTTGATTTAGTGTTCCTTTTAGTAATAAATATGAATCTTATAAAAAAAAAAACAGAGTTGGTTTCACATGCAGTTATTCAATTAGGAAAAAACTAAAATTGTGCTGAGAAAAAAATGTTTGGTATTGGTGCTGAAATCACAATTTATATAACAAAGAGTAAATGTACTTTGTGTAAAGGAATAACAAAATAGCTATTAGAAGTGTTGTGACCTGGGCTCTAGGGGAAATCACCAGAACACATTAATTAAAACAAGCAGCAGCATACATTTTTTTTACTGCCTTAAAGCAGACAAAAAAGAATACAAATGATAGTGAAAATTTTGAAGCAACTTTTGGCTGGTCTGGTCAATTTACGGCATCAAATAATTTAGTTCTATACGGGAAAAAAATTTGTAAAGGCTTCTGAAAGATTTGGACAACAAATTGACAAGTTTCTAGAAAAATTTTCACTTATGAAGGTAAAAAAAAATCATTTTCCATCACATACTGGAAATATGGATGAAAATCCAGTAATGTACAATTGATTGAAGTTAAAATATGAAAGATACGGAAATTGTTCACATAAAACCCATGGGTAACAAAAAATCTCCCTTCACAAAATCTAATAATGAAAACTTTTTAATTCATACATAGAAGATATGTAATTTCTTTTAAATAAACAGCACTTAGGTACACATTGAAATCTAACGCGTTTTATTGTCATCTTTTCCTTCTTTTTAACCCCTTAACTTCCACTAGTGTAACATATCCCTCTTGCTTAACTGGTGCATTGAATGCCCTGGAAGTCTTTCTGAAATATGATTCCTTTCTTTTACTGCTATTAGTAAAATTATTCCAAAAGCTTTGAAATGTAATAAAATGACCCTGACAGTGTTTGATGAGTATTAACTTATTTCAGAGAAAAATTTGCTTACTTATGCATTTTCTTTTCTTATTTTCTGTTTTTGTAGTATTCAATTTATTATTTAAAATGTTGTACTCTTAAACAACATGAGACATATCGGGAAGTACTCGAATACAACATCAGTATCATTATTGATACCAATTACTATTTGACTCCAATTACTTGCTTTAGAAATATTTTTAATAGATGAATTACCATTCAAATCAATAACATGCAAGTAATCACAAAATAGAGAAAATTTATATCTGCCTCTCCCTCTCTCCCTCCAACTTATTAAGTAATGCTGTTTAATTACCTGAAGCTTCACTCTATATATTATTATAAAATATATTCTACATCTTCAAAAAAGATTTCGAAGTAAAAAGTTTTTACTTAGAAATCTAACGTTTTCTTACTTATAAATATGTATTAACTGCTGTTTTTAATTTTCTATTTACAACAAAGATCTGTAAAGCACAATTTTTCTTCAAAAAATACAGTAATTTAAAGACTTCTTAAATAAAATAATTCCTTGAGTATGCTGTATGACATTGAGAAAAATCCAAAATAAAATATATCATTGGAACTGTAAAACTTAATTATTTTAAAAACTTAAGCACAGAATTATTTTTTCCAATGATTTTATAATAATCATCAGTAAACTAGGTCAAAACAAAAATTACAACAGCATGGGGTACAGAAAAATTTATACAATAAAATCGCAGAAAATTATTTGTAAAAAATTGATAACTGTCCATCTAAACAAATAAATAAGACAAAGAAATACAGAACATATATTCAGATGCAAAACAATTTTCTTAAGAAAATTATCTTTAAAAATCAAGAACATTAAATCTTTCTCAAAAAAAGAAAGTGGAGAGTTGATGGTAGCATGATTCATTTTCTATGGCACTGAGTATTTATGGGGTGTATGTCAAACAAAATGAAAAAAACTCAAGTTGTCATAAAACAAATTTTTAGAAATTTAAATTTTCATGAACGATATTGGAACTAAATTTTATGATAATATGGGTAGTAAACATTGCAGTCTAAAAAAATAGACTAACTAACTGTCTTAATTTTTATGACAGAAAGACAAAATTGGTAGTCCAAATTATTCAAGCTGAATTAAGTTATCCCAATTAAATAAACATAGCTAAAGAAAAAATAATTCTTATTAACATGCCTTCATTTTGTCATACATCCAATTTTAAACACAAAATTAGCATGATTTTTGCACAAATTTTGTAAAATTCTCCTAAAAAATCGCAAAGTTATAAAGCTTTGCAAAAATGAGCCTTTTGATGATGAATGAGTATTTCAAATATTATACGAAATAACTTTTCCCAGTCAATGCTTTCTGAAGCTTTTTACACAAAAAATGCATATATTTTTTGTCAATTCAAAACGTATGAAAAAAAATACAAAAAAAAGAAGAATATTATTAAAAGATGAATTATTGACTACAGCTACAAAAATATTGGATCGTAACATTCAAAATTTAGATATTTAGATTCATCATGTGATAAAACCCCTCAATTCCAAATTAAATTCATTCTTTCTAAAGTATTAATAAGTACTCAAGATCAAATTTGATAGGAAATGAAATATCTTTGAGAGGGAAATTACAATCAATTACTAGTCTACAAAGAAAATGGGAGTGTATTATAAAATTGTGCAGGTAATTAAGTCCACAAAAAATGCAGACAATTTTAAAAAATAAACATTTGACTGCTAAACATGAAAGATTAAAAACAAATTAAATGTCAAAAGATGCATATCCAAGATACAACTTCGAGTACAAGAGCCTATATATTTAAACAGAAATTGAGTGAACATAAAATTTGAATACATTTCTTCTGAACAGTTATAATGAAAAGAAAAAATAGTCACATAAAAAGGGATTAGAGAATAGCAGATAACATAATTCATTCCTGTAATAAATATCTGTACTTTAAGTAAAAAGAACCAACTAACTGTTTACATGGAAATAATTTAATACATGGACCCTAAATAGTTTTGTGCAAAGAATTTAACAAAATTTGGAGCACAGGCTTAGACCCACTTCTATAATTCTGCCAAATGTAAATTCCATCAAGAGGAAATATTCTTTAAAAGTTAGATATGCTGAATAGATTATTTAATCCATTAACATGATTTACTTTTCTTTCCAACTGAAAAAAATTTAAAAATTAATGATTTTTGGTTTTTTTTTTTTTTTGAAAATTTTGCAATACATTAAAAGGTATTAAATCTTTAATATGGCACCATATAATACATAATAGCACCATATAATATATGCCTTTAAGCATCAAATATAAAAGAGTGCAAAATTTTATCATATAAGAGTACATTACAACCATCTTCAATTCCTTGTGGGTGTCAAAAAGCAAGAGGATGCACTATAATCCATGGACACATCCTGAATGAAATTGTTTTATCAGACAGTCATATACTAAGAAATGTTGGTAGTAGAGATGCACTTTCCTTATCATATGTGTGTAAGAATTCTTTTTTTAATTTCTAATATGTATTGTGACTTCCGGTGTAGGGGTTCAAGATATTTGTGTTTGCTTGATTTACTTTTTTCCCTATGATTCATACTACTTTCAGATGTTTGAGGTTTGTCAAGCACAACCGAGTTTCATATTCCTATCGAATTTAGGAATATTAAAGTAAGAGTGGTGATTCAGAGGAAAATACATTAGAAAAAAATTGTGAGGATGGATTATTTGTTACGTTGGACTCTGAAACAAATGCAAAAAGATTTGCAACTGTTAAAACATTGATAGCATGTGATATAATGAATGAAACATTTATCAAAGTGGTAAGTGCAAAATTAACAGAACCAGAGAGATTCTTTAGATAATGTATAGAAAAATTTTAAAAGGTGGAGGGAATATTTCAATAATACTCTAATCGATAATCGGCAAAGGTCATAGTTACAGTTTAAGTTGCTTGGATGTATGTCGGTGATAAATGCGTAACTATGAATTTGTAAACTTTAAAACATGGAATATTTTCAGTTTTCAATTTAGAGGTCTTTTCCCACCTCCATTTGCAATTTTGAACACAATTTAGAATCCGAAAGATAAGATAGTTATGCAAAACATCTCAAATGCAATATGCAGAAAACTGGCTAACATAGTACATCAAGAGCATGTATGCTGTAGACTTAGAAGTAATTCATTATAAAAATTTAATTCTAAAAACAGTCCACAAGATTCATGCTTAAAGAAAGTTATAAATCTTGTACCCACACTTGGAATAAAGAGATATTTGTTCCAATTATCTCATAGACCTGTTTGCTGCTTTGAGGATGAAGCATAAACTAAACAATTAATAAGTTATCATCTGATTTTTCTCATATATTTAACAATTGGTTACACATTATTGAAAAGAAATAATTTTCTGGTTACAATGCAAGAAATACAGCCCATATCTGTAATAAAGAATTAAGGGGAAATTGTATGGTTAAAAAATTAAGAATTCTAAAAATGTTAAAAAAGCACCAAAATTCTCAACATTTATTTACTTTTCCAGGATCAATAAGTAAATGTACTAGATATTATGTGGTGAGTTCTTAAAAAAAATAATCAGACTTTTAAATTCTAAGGAATGCATCTTTTTTTTTTATAGAAACACATACTCACTACACATAATTATAAAAGTACAAATGATAACACGTTTTCCAGTCAAATGTGTAATAAAAGTAGAACAAATTTTAATACAAATACTTTTCTTCAGTAACATAACTTGCAATCAATGTGTGTGTGAAGGGGCATTTGTTAAAATTAAATGTCATCAATTTTAAGATTCTGAATTATGTAAACAAACTTTTAGCCATTCAAAAAATAAATATATTTTTCAGAAAAGTTTTGCACAAGTCATGAAATAGCACTCTATTTAATTTAAAAATACTTTCTAAGCAAACAGTAAAATCACAAAATATTTCCAAATGAGAAAAAGGCAAAGTACAAATTTTAACAGCATGATAATTGCACCTCCAAAATCTATAAATAAAATCTATTGTGTCTATGAAAAACTTATATATATTTTAAAATGTTTCTTTTAGAACAATAACACATGTTACATTGGCATTTTTTTATTTATTAGGAAAACATGTTATGTTATGCATGTATAATACATGTTATGAAAAAGATACAAATGCATTACCATAAAAAAAAAGAGAAGATAAATATCTACATAACTTAAAGAAACAAGGAAAATTTTCGAAAAATTATCTATTTAAATGTTGCTGGTTTTTCACATAACTGAAGGAAAAAAAAAATAAAAAATTTGGCATATCAAGATTTTTAAAAGTAGTTTTATAAATTGTTCACTCTGTAGTAAAATTAAACCTCACCATTTAACTCTCAGAGTATTTACGGGGAAAACCTTCAAACTCAAAACATGATTAAATTATCAATTCCACATTTAGGTTAATCCTTTGCAATACATTTTCTAGTAATCTAGTGATATGTTCAGTATATTTTTGCAGTATTATTTTTTTTAAAAAATTAGTATACATTTAAAGAAATAAAGAATGATAAATCAAATTTTTAACAATTTAAAAAAAGAGAAACACCCCAATTAGACCTTAAAATGTTAAATTAGTCAATAATTTAATAAATATTCTAAATAAAAATTTCAAAAATTGTTAACAAAAATTTTGATCGTTTTTTGTTGTTCCAACAATAAAATATCTGTTAAGTATTATGGGTCATTAGTGTGTGTGTATGCGGTTAGTTTCACCACAAATATATATATATATATTCTACCTAAAACTACTTCTATGAATTTCTATACATATGATGAGTGATAAACTTTTTTTTTTCAAAATAAGAATAATTTTATTACAGATGTGTTAATCAAAGAATAGAAATTTTGGACAGAAAAATTAGAATCTTCAGTGTAGTTCAGGGAAGATCAATTGTATCATTCATTCGATAAGGATATTTTAAAACATAACATTAAACTTCCAATTCTAATTTACTCTAAAGCATAATTTTGGATCAAATGTAAAAATTACTTTCATTCATAAACAATTCTCTATTTAATTAACTCAAACTAAGTGGTGCAACAGCTCGTGAGGGCCACGGCCTAATGTGTGTTAACCAAAAGGTAAATAGTCTCATCCCCTTTTAGATACCAGTTACTGAAAGGTCGTTTGTATCCTGATTGAGTGGTGGTCATGTGTTTCCATAATGTTTGATCACATGATCGGAAGTCGTCGGGGAGGCGGTAACTTCCAGTAAGATAGATAGATATAAAAACAAGATGTTATAACTTTGATAACCTCTTAATACCTCAATCTGATTTGAGATACATTGATACTCACTCTATTACTAGGGGTTTTTTTTAAGTCAATGAGAACATGTGGTGTCGCCTCGGAAGTGTTCTTTTTGAACTGTTGTGTCTTGGATGCTTTTGACATTATGCTCGGAAGTTGTTTTTAATGAACTCAAAATTGCATTTTTGCTGATTAATAAAGAATTTCCAAGGGCATATATGGTTATTATTCAGGTTTTTTTCTTTACTGTGCAACTCTGCTACCACATAGTTGTGGCAAACATTGTGCCAATCTGAGTATACGTGACCATTGAGGGTTGAGGTACAGGAAAAAAAATTTTTTTTTTAAATTTCCATTCTTTCTAGTCTAGTCCAGGGGTCGGCAACAGGTGTGTAGCTACTGCTGTATCAATGATATGGGTCCCCCAAGCTACAGGGGCCCCAACATGTGTAACTATAGTTCCACTAACAAGGTACTCATATCTAAACAAGGGTCCCAAAGGTATTTTGATACAGGGCCCACTCAGAACTAGCTATGCCTGTGGTCGGCAACCTTTTAGCTGACTCGTGCCAAACCAATCTACCAATATGATTCAGTATACCACACAATAGACCATTGTTTAAACAATTTGATTCCCACAATAATGCATGCAGAGTTAGAGAATAGATGTCAATATTATACAGTTTTACTATATATTAATTTTGTATCATTTAAAGATATTTCTTAACATAAAAATATAAATGTGTATAAAATATAACTATCTCATCAACAAAAATTAAAATTGTACATATACTATGCATTTTTAAACATATTTATTAAAATAAGAAATAGGTAACAAAATATATGTACTTCCCTTCATTAGCTAAATTAAACTCAGTGGCAAAACAGCCCGTGAGGGCCAAGGCCTACTGTGTCTATCTCAGTATACGTGACCTTAGGTGCTGAGGTGCATGAACATATGTCCCAATCAGGTGGTCAGTCTGAAGCAATGTCCCCAAGCAAGCTTGGTACTCATTTTTCGACCCACTGAAGTAGGGATGAAAGGCTGAGTCGACCTTGCCCAGCCCGTAAATAGAACCCAGACTTGTGGGGTGGAAGCGCGATATGCTACCATCCGACCACTGAGCCTTTTCTATTTAATTAACTATATATATATATTTACAATTTGATATGATTTTTGGAGTGTGTCATTGCAAGCTGTACAATACAAATCAGACACAATAAATCTTGCTCATTTATTTTTAAATTAGCCCTCTGAATATAAAAAAAACCCTCGATTTCAAAATAGAGAGTTGAACTTCTGAACATTTCAAATCAATTTTATATAATTTATTTTTAATTATTTCAAAAAAAAAATCTAAAGTACAAATCTTTGTAACAAACCGCCTCACAAAAGCAAAACTTGATGCAACCAACAAAAAAAAATGCTTAATTATTACCTTTATAAATATGTAAGGATAATTAAATTAGATTAAAAATTAAATTATCTATCTAACACTTAACTCATCTTTTTCATTTCATTTTCAAGTATCAAACTAATCGCCCATTTATTTCTTCCGAACATATATCTAGCCAACAAACATGTCTAATTCCAGATCGTTATATTTAATAGCCCTATATGTCAGCATTAATTTTCAAGAGCACTCATGAACGCCGCGATCGGTGTTTTAAGTGTATAACCCACTTAAGATTTTTGGTGACATATTTTTTTCTCTCTCTGCATCTTGCGTCAGAGAGAAGAGATGTACTCATTCTAGAATGAAGACCTTTTTTAAAACTAAGTCTGTTTCTGACTTCAAATCATGTCAGAAATAAAGCCGGCAGGATATTCTATCTGCTAATAAATTTCGAATCTTAAAGTAAAACTTTTCTCAATTGTAAAATAATTTTAAATTAAAAACGAACGCCAACGGCCGTAATAAATGCTATGGAGAATTTGATGGAACTCTGACAGCGTTATACCTCTTTGCTGAAGACGTCGGGTTGCCGGAATTAAAAGGAACTCTATATGGTACGGAAGAAGAAACGCGCTATTAATCCCCAGTAGAACATCGCTCTTACCGACAAGGAACTAGAATCATCGTCTTCTCCTAACAAAATTTCAGAAATTTACATTTCAAAAATAGAGGCAAAGAACGAAAATAAAATTAAGCAAGAAGAGAATATAGATGCAGATGAAGAAAATTTAAACCTGTAACCATTATAAAAAATGATATTCGATTTGAAGATCTACAGACTTTTTTCCAAAAATATAACCTGGAAATGCCAATACAGACATTCCTTAGAAATTTTGAAAGTACGTGCGAAAAACAGAAAATCTTATTTATAACCAAGTTAGTAGAGGGAGCTGTGAAGACTTGCATAAAATCCCAATCGATCCCTAAAAGTTTTTACGAACTGAAAAATAATTTAATTCGGAACACAAGTCAATCCAGTGGAGATTCATCTTCAATTAGCTAAAACAGAAAAAACATCAAAAGAGACCCACATAGAATATTTCTACAGAATAAAAGAAATCGCATCCCGGATAAACATGGAAGAAGCTGAAAAATTCTACATCATAAAAGGATTAAAGGAAAATAGATCCATAGAAATACAGTTACAAAGCTGCAGCAACATAGAGGAACTGAAGGAAAAAATGAAACTTTTAGATATCCAAGAAAAATCAAAATCAAATAGGAATGAAGTTATATACCCAAAGTATCCAGTGACAAGAATACCTCACCATACGAACCAACTTGCCCATAAACAACAGTATGGAAGATGGAATTGGAGAAGTGATCAATCTCAACACCCGGTGGGTTATTCAAGATACAATGTATACTCTCCTCAGCGTCCAGCATCCTCTCATCATCATCCGTCCTTTTTTCCTCAGCAGCCGACCGAGAAACCAACGATTGCCACTACGACCAACAATTTTGCGACCGGATGCGCCAACTTTCTACCCCCGTCAAAAAACACAAGAAAATAATACAGTATTCCAACCTCATCGAACATGAGAACTCATGATCATCCAGGGAAGAATCAACTTCAAACAAGTTGCGGTCCTCTTGGATACAGGATCAAATGTCAACATTATATCAAAAAAATTACTAACACAAATCAAGGGACAACACCATGTGGAGTATATCAAAACAAAAATTGCCACCATCAATGGACAAATTGAGGTGAGTGAAGCAATTACTTTACAATTGAAAATAGGAGAAATTATTAAAGATATTAAATTCCTCATAGTAAATGTAGAACTGAAATATTTAATAATTTCTAATAAAACTATGAGTACTTTTGAATTAAATATTAATTTTAGTGACTATAAAGTTTTTCAAAGAGGAAAAAAAAAAATTTAAAATTATGAATCTAAGAAAAGTATTAAAGAAAATGAAAATCTTAAAATTAGTAATAATAAAATTATCACTAAGAAAACTGATAATGTGTTTAATATAGAAATAATTCCTAACAGTGATTATGATATTATTAATGTTATTATTGATAAATATAAACATGTCTTTGCTAAAAATAAGTTTGATGTGGGCGAATTTTAAAATTTAATTCTCCTAAAATAATACTTACCTCAAAATTACCCATTGCAAATCGACCCTATAGGACATCTTTTAAAGATGATACGGAAATAAAAAATAAATTAGATGCATTATTGAAAGCAGGAATAATAAAACCATCTTATAGTTCTTACACTGCCCCTATAACATTGGCTTTTAAAAAAGAGTATAATGCTCGTACAAGATTATGTATCGATTACGGAAAGCTAAATGCTATCACAAAATTAGATGCAGAACCAATTCCCCAAATAGATGCAGTTTTAAACAAATTAACACATGCGAAATTTTTCTCAACGATTGACCTCTGTAGTGGTTATTGGCACATTAAATTGGATGATAATGAATCTGAAAAACTTGCATTTACATCAAATTACGGTCTTTTTCAATTTAATCGTTTGCCTTTTGGATATAAAAATTCCCCAGCTATATTTCAAAGAGCTATTAGACAGATTTTAAATAAATACCAAATAAAATTTGCATTAAATTACTTTGACGATATAATAGTATTTTCGAAAACAATTGAAGAACATGCAAAACATTTAGAGGAAATTTTTAAAATTTGTGAAATAGAAAATATTAAATTAAAATTCTCAAAGTGTAAATTTGGTAAAGATACAATTGATTTCTTAGGATATGAAATAAAACAAGGATCATACACTCCAAATAATACAAATGTCGAAATAATTACAAAAACTTTTAGGAATGTAAAAGATTTACAAAGATTTCTTGGTAGTATTAATGTCTATTATAAATTCATTCTTCAATATGCAAAATTAAGAATTCCATTAAATAATCTTCTTTAAAAGAATCAAAATTGGAATTGGACCCCAGAATGTCAACAATCTTTTCAAAAATTTAAAGACAGCTTAATTTCAAAAACCATTTTAGCTATATTCAATCCAAATTACCCCTGTCATCTTTATGTAGATGCATCGAAAACAGCAATCTCATGTATCCTCAAACAACAAAAACCCAATGGAAATCAACTTCCGATTGCATTCCATTCGAGACGACTGAGAAATTATGAAATTAATTATACAATAATTGAATTAGAATGCTTAGCTATAATTGATAGTTTAGATAAATTCCATT
>BMAV01020432.1:0-40762 GCA_019973955.1 Trichonephila inaurata madagascariensis | reverse complement strand
TGAATTAGAATGCTTAGCTATAATTGATAGTTTAGATAAATTCCATTGCTATCTTCATGGATCTCATTTCACCGTTCATACCGATCATAATGCATTAGTTTGGCTTAAAAATTTCAAAAATCCCACGGGTAAACTTTTTAGATGGTCTTTAAAAGTTTCTATGTATGATTTTGATATAAAATATAAAAAAGGTAGCACTAATATTGAAGCTGATATGTTAACAAGAAATCCTATTGCTTATCATATAATTAATACACCCCCAGAACCTTTATATCAGTGAAATAAGTCATTTTCAAAATATATGAAATATATCAGCTCCTAAATGTTTTAAGAGAGATGGTGTTTTTGTAGTAAAAAGACAAGGCTTAGCTAAAATAATTGTACCCAAAGCTCTAAGAGTGAAGTTAATGAAAACAACACACGAAAAATTTGGCCATCCCGGTGTAGCTACCATGTTAAAATTAATATCACACCAAAATATTATTGGATAAAAATTATTACTGATATACGAAATTATGTGAAACACTGTGAAACTTGTCAAATAAATAAGTCACATCAGAAAAAATACGGACTGATGCAATCACTTTCCTTTTGTGAAAACCCTTTTGAACTTTTATCGATTGATAGTGTAGGTGGTTTAAATTATTACAACTCTGTTAAAAAATAATTGCACATTATTATTGATCATAAAACTAGGTACATTTGGACTTTCCCATCAAAAAATGCAACAGATACTTATATAAATTGTTTAAGACAAATTTTTCAGAATCATATACCGGAAAAAATTTTAAGTGATAGAAATACTACGTTCACATCTTCAAAATTTAAGCATTTCTTAAGACATAAAAATGTCACTCAATTGTTAACCACTTCTCACAGACCACAAACCAATGGAAAGGTTGAACGTGTAAATCAAACCATCATTACCCGCTTAAAGTGTGAAATTAGTAATAGTTCAAGTAAAGTTCCATGGACTAAATTTCTAGAAAAAGGTAACTTATCAGTATAATCAAACTCCACATACAATAACAGGTTTCCCTCCAACCTACTTAATGTATGGTAATCTACCTTTTGCAATTTCATTAAGAGATAATGAGATATATCCTCCCATAGAAGAAGCAAGAAAATTAGCCAAAGAAAGAACCGAACAATATTATAAAATAAATAAAATTAGATGATAAATTTCGGGAAGCTGATTTCAAGGTGGATGACTTAGTAATGTATGAGGAATTTCAATACCCCAATACAAGGAAATTAAGTCCCCCTTATTCAGGTCCTTATACCGTTTTAAGAAAATGTTCTGATGTATTATTTGAAATAGATAGACCCAATGCCCTTAATAAAACTGATACTGAATTGGTCCATTCAGTCCGTTTAAGACATTTTCATCCATCTGAAAATTTTCAGTTGAATTACATTCAACAAAATACCCATAATAAACAGAATAAGAAAATAACTAAAAGAAACCTCTTACGTAATACAGAAGTAACTAAGTTTTGCTTAACAAGACTTTTTGACGAAGAATAATAAAATATGATACTTAATTTTTATAATATAGTTGTGTTAAATCAGATATTCTTTATATTTTAACTGAGAAAACAAAGTGTATAGGTTTCGTCATACAAAATTTTGAGAAATTTTAATATACTTCTCATAATTTTATCTTAAGGTGTCGAATGAATTAACATTTATGATGGAAATTGGTATTTTAAAGTTGAAAGATATAAATTAAGTTTTTAGAAAATTGACTAATGTACTAATACTAGTGATATTGATTTTTATAAGAAACAAAATTAAAGTCAAATTGAATTCTTTTTTCTCCACTGAATTTTATTGTTTTGTTAATTATTTTATTCAGCAGTAACCTTATTGTACGTCATTTAATTTTTTTTCATTTTGAAATTGTGTGTTCTGATATACCGGCCATATATCAAGATTCACTATTTCTCGAAATGTTCTTCTTATCTAAATTTAAAATTAATAACTTAAAGCTTATTTTTGGATATTGTACAGTGGATAAGGGAGAATACAATCATTATAATTTTTTATATGTCTTGAGAACATTAAGAGGACAAACGTGTTCAGTTTGATATGTACACCTCTTATTGTTTTCTTATTAGCATCCCTGAACATGTGATTTGATCATGCAGATTTCTCAGAGAGATGTGTTCAAAAATAAGTAGTGTGATACAGTCTATATTAGCGAATGTGTTACATAAGAGAAAGTAAAGAATTTTGTCTATGAAACGAATACTTAGAAGGTTACGGAGAGATTCAAAATATTGTATGCGATATTGTGTTAAGTTACAGTGAATATTGTGGAAATTTTACATAAATACTAAAGATGATGATAGAAGAGAGTCCACATTTTCGACTGACAATTATTTAAAGAGCTCTTTAAATCTTATAACTCTTATATTCTTTTATTCCCATATTCTTATAGTTTATAACGCATATGAAATAAAAATATTGTTTATTGTGTTGAATAGTGCATATAAATTGTTGTACACCGTTTTCATATTATTAATAATTTCATTTTATTAGTGTCTATATTTTTTTTATCTTTTTAAAAAATGTATTTCATATATGCAAAATGTTGAGTATTACTACGATGGTGCCAGAGTAGATTTTTAAACAAAATTAGTATTTTAATATTTGTATACCATGTATTTTTAAGTCTACTATCTTATTGTTTGATATGATATTATTTTCCAATATAAATTTTTTTTTTTGAAAACATTATCTGCTAGCTATAATACCAATCTATTATTATGAAGGAATAGGAGGAAACGCAAGCTCTTATTCTGGATGTCGAATAGATTTGTGAACAAGCTAAACTTCAGTTATATGTACGGAAATTCATTTTTATCAATTAATTTTTTGGAAGTGTCATTACTGTGTTTGTTGTTATAGTTTCGTTTATTTTAGAGCATTTTGATTTTAGTATTCCTTTTACTTAAATATTTCTACTGGGTGTAATATGCGTTTCCAAATGATGTTATGTATTGTTTTCTACATGTTGAAAATTGATTAAGTTTGTAAAGAGAGAAAAACGACGCCCTGACTCTCTTTTAAAATTGGGGGCAAATGTAAGGCTAATTAAATTAGACTAAAAATTAAATTCTCTATCTAACACTTAACTCATCTTTTTCATTTCATTTTCAAGTATCAAACTAATCGCCCATTTATTTCTTCCGAACATATGGCCTAGTCAATAAACATGTCTAATTCCAAATAGTTATATTTAATAACCCTATATGTCAGCATTAACTTTCAAAAGCACTTATGAACGCAGCGATCGGTGTTTTAAGTGTTTAACCCACTTAAGATTTTCGGTGGCGTTTTTTTTCTCTCTGCATCTTGCGTCAGAAGAGATGTAATTCTAGAATAAAGACCTTTTTTAAAACTAAGTCTGTTTCTGACTTCAAATCATGTCATGTATACACTACTGTTTGTAAAAAATGCAACACCATGAAGGAATCATCAGAATTAAATGAACTTTGCAGCAAATATCAATAGGATGTTATGTACAATAGTAAAGTTTCAGAGCCACCACGCATGCGTGGCGTGAGCAGCGCCCTCTGAACTGATGATGAAAGCGTATAAATAGAGGACTGATGCATGACGTTGAAAATAGTTGAAGATTATTTGTTAATGGAGAATGTCTAGTGAGAACTAAGTATGTCTCCACGACGAAATAAGGAGAAATTGCAACAACTTACGGAGTTTGAACGGGGGAGGATTATCGGCCTTCGAGAAGAGAGATTTTCCTATCACGCAATAGGAGCTCGTTTGCAGCGCAACAGTTCCCCAATGATGCCAGTCTGGAAGCAATGGACGGATGAGCACCGAACAACTCGAAAAACTGGCAGTGGACGACGGAAGGTGACGTCAGCGCGCGAAGATCGACACCTGCTCCGCATAGCGGTGAATGACCGTACAGCTTTCTCCAGGCGGTTGGCAACACGTTGGTCTACTGCTATAGGTGTACTAATGTCGGCTTCATTAATTCGTCAACGTCTGCTGCACCATGGATTGCGTGCAAGGGTGCCTTGATACAGGATCCCCCTCACGGCAAACCATCGATGGCTGCGTCTGCAACGGGCTCATGAGCAAGCTGATTGGCACCAAGTTGTCTTTTCAGATAAATCACGCTTCAATTTGTGGGACCATGAGGGCTGCATTCGTGTTAGACGCTATGCCGGTGAACGCTGTCTTCCAGAGTGCGTAATCGAACGACATATTGGACTAACACCCAAAGTTATGGTTTGGGGTGTGATTTCGTAACATGGACGATCCAATTTGCTACGAATTGAGGGCAATCAATAGCAACAAGTTCGTCTGTGAAATGCTACAGCCCGAAGCCGTTCCCTTCCTTCAAGGCATCCCTGGAGTTTTCAGCAGGATAATGCACGCCCACATGTTGCAAAGACTGTTCGAGACTTCTGTTCAGCACAACACATGCAACTTCTTCCTTGGCCTGCTTATTCGCCGGATATGTCGCATATTAAGCGCATGTGGGATTTGGTTGGTCGGCGTCTCGCTTGTGATCCGCGTCCTGCAGCTTCAAAAGACAAACTTTTGCAGCACATACAAGCAATTTGGAATTCTCTTCCATAAACAGACATTCAAAATCTGTTTGACCCCATGCTGTTAACCAAAAGGTAAATAGTCTCATCCCATTTCAGATATTCGTCGCTGAATGGTCAATTAGGAATCGTTCTTAATTGAGTGGCGGTCACGTGTCGTCGGTAACTTCCAGAACGAGAGATACATTTGCCTCCGAAAGTCTGCATACAGGCAATCATAAGTGTTTATGTTATAATTACTATTAAAATCTGGGTTTAGAAAATCAAGATACTTGTCAGCAATTCTTCGAAATTCCCTTATTCAAAGAACAGTAACAAAATTCACCTTAACGAGAAAAAATAAGAATACCAAATAATCACAAACCATCCGTGCCAAAAGTCTGTGTACACTTACAAAATAGAGCTTTTAAAGCCTTTTATTGTAAAATAATTGCACTAAAACGTGTTTTTAAGTAATTATAAACTTCTTTTATGATTTATATAGGATTTGAGATTTGAAAGCTTTTGTGGTTCCATGACAGGCAACAGAATAGAGATCGATGTATTATTGAAAAAAAAATCATTATAGATCTTCAGAAAAGGGGCAAATTTTTAAAGCAATTGTTGAAATTATTAATAGGAGACATTCATTGATACAAAAAGTGTTCATAAACTACAAATCAACTAAAATTTTAATGTCCAAGCCATTCCGCTGCACGTCTGTAGTGTCAATTCGAGAATCTTGCTTTGTAATACAATCTATAAAAATAAATCCAAGACTAAAAGCTTCACAAATAGCTAAAAGTGTTGCTGCTTTATTGGAAAAAAGAATGACTTTAATTACAATTCGAAGAAAACTGAAAAAGGATGACTATCATGCCCGAATTGCACTCAAGAAGCAATTCATCTTTCGAATGAACAGAGCTAAGAGAATGCCAAAAAACACCTAAATAGGACACATTTTTTAGAAAATGTAATATATTAAATCGAAAGTAATTTTTGTAATTTAGCATCAAAAAGCACAAAAATATACCTGCAAAAATTCCCCGACAGATCTTAAAGAGAATCCTTTTTCGACAATCAAACATGGAGGAGGAGGCATAAGGTTTGGGGGTGCAATGGAAGCCTTTCGACTGGTAATCTGGAATTTATTGAATCAACAATGTACAAAATTGGTTACTTGAACTTATTGAAGTAATATATCAGGGCATATGCTTAGAAATTTGAGGTGAGTAATGATTTTTACTTTCAGGGGCACAAAGGTACCAAGCAAATGGCTCATATTGTCGAGTCATTGTGAAGCCATGGCTGTTCTGACATGTCCCAAACCAATTCCGAAAATAAACCTAGTCCACATATCTAAGCCCAATACAAAATTTGTGGGATTTACTCGAGTGAATAATCAAGGAGAACATAATAACACCCAAGGAAATGCTCAAATCTGTCAGAGTAGAAGAATGGAACAAAATTTCCACAGATGAAACAACTGAGCTAGTTAAATCCTTGCCAAATATGTTGAAAGAGTTATAGAAAGAACAGAGTAGATTAAAAAGTATTCTTTTATTTACAATCAATTATTGTAAAGGTTTTTTCCAGTGTATACAGACTTTTGACGCACACGATTTGTGTCGTTCTCAACTTATTAATATTTGTATTAATTTATGTAACATTCAGGTGATTTTTGCTCATACTATTTGAATTTACGACATTAGAGGAGTCAATAAAAATATTATTGATTCAGAAAGACTTCATTTAATTAGCGATCATTGCATGAATATGAAGGATGATCGTATGTACGCAGACTTTCGGAGGCAAGTGGCCGTGGTAGCCGAGTGGTATAAGGAATTGGATCATAGCTGGCTTTGTCACAAGTTCAAGCCCAGTACCACTAAAAACCCGCCGTGTAGGGCAGTGATGTACGCTAAATCTGTCGAGAGCTGAAACGTCCTCCCGTTGGTGTGGTAGTTAGGAGAGGAGGTGCCAGCTCAGGTGTCGTCCACGTCACTTGACTATGGTTCAAAATTACGTGGTCCGTCGCCAAAAACCCTCGTGTAGCTGAGCAGTGCGACGTTAATATTCCCTCACTCACTCTCTTATTCGGAGGCAAGTGTATACTAGACCTTTAAGGGGAAAACTGGACCTGAAAGCTAAAAAGGGTATATTGTCTGGTTTCGCTCTAGGAACTAGAGGATACAGGGTGTGGATTCGAAGGTTATTGAAACCTCTAATGTTCGTTTCCAGAAGGCTCAGCAGAGTAACAGTGGAGCGGTGCTAGTGTCCCCAGGTTTGAAGTTTTCCGATTACAAAGTGGTTGAGAACGACGATGATGATGATAAAACAGTAAATAATATCCCAGTTTCCTTACCACAAGATTCAGATTCAGAAACTGAGGATGAAGAGTTAAGTAGAACCGATAGTCCCGTGGATCCTGTAAAAACTACATGGAAACGTTCTAGAAACGACATAAATTTTTTCGAATTGGGAATATCTCAAAGGTTAAGATCCTGCAATGAAATCAAAAAATATTACAAGGATAGAAATCTAGAATTTGATGAAAGTATTTTTAATTTTAAGGGGAAGAATACATTCGAAGGAACAGTTATAACCCACAACTCAATATATTAGGTGTCTTGAGTGTAAAAGTTGAAAATAATGCATGACTTGACATTTTAATTCCTAGAACTTTTAAACAGATGGAAAAATCACCTTAACAGGAATCATGGAGAAGGGCAATGGATGAAGATTTTGATAATCTTAAATTAAGAAATGTATGGAAATTAACAAAATTACCCCCTGATAAGCAATTATTAGGCTGTAGGTGGGTATATAATTTGAAACGTCATGAAAATGGAAAAGTAATCCGATATAAAGCTAGGTTAGTAGCTCAAGGTTATTCACAGGTTAAAGGTGAAAACTTAGATGAGACTTTTTCTCCTGTTGTTAATTTTTCAGTGATAAGGTTATTCTTTTCTCAGTTGGTAGTGTGTCTAAAGTGGAAACACATTCAGTGTGATGTCACTGGAGCCTATCTCTATGCACCATTAAATGAGGAAGTATATATGAAGCAACCCCAAGGGTAAATAGAAAAGGGAAAAGAAAGTCTAGTATGTAGGTTAAAACAAGCTTTATACAGACTTCATCAGAGTGGTAGAGCTTGGTATTTTGAATTAAATAATGTTTTAAATGAAATTGGGTTTACAGAAATTAAACTGGTGTAATTGTACATACTTTTAAAGAAATTCTATTGTTCTCCTAGTATGATGATATTGTTATTTTTGAACAGGAAAAGGGATATTAAAGATGTTTTAATTAAATTAATAGGAAAGTTTAATTTAAAAATTATGGGTCAAACTAAAAGGCTGTTAGCAGTTGAATTTGGGGAAAAGAATGACTGCATACTTATCCATCAAATACCATATATTGATGAGACATACAAGAAATGTGAACATTTGAATATACCAATTACCTAATTACTAATAGCCAAAGGAATTCAATATAGTAAATGCCAATGTCCCCAGTCTAGTGATGAGAAAAGAGAAATGAAAGTAATCCCATATCAAAATGTTCTTGGTTGCTTGTCGTTTCTTGCAGGTTGAATGAAGCCTGACATATCCTATGCAGTTAACATTTTTTCAGTTTCAAAATGATCTAGGTCTTGAACACTGGTATGGTTTGTTGAAAAAAAATATTTGGGTATGTTAACAAAACTAAATATTATAAATTAAGGTTAGATTGTAGGTGTATTGATATAGTGGGTTTTTGGAATGCAGACTTTGCAGCAAATAGAGATGACAGAATTTCGATGGGTGGACAATTTATTTGTTTAGGAAGCGCTCCTATTACATGGCGAACATTTAAAGAGAAATCAGAAAGTTTATCGACTATGGAAGCCGAGTTTATGAGCATGATGGAATGCATAAAGGAAATAACTTGGTTAGATAATATAATGAATGAATGTGCAAATAGTGACCTAGTTAAACATGCAAATAAACCAGTTTTATTGGCTGATAATCAAGCAGATATAGATTTCCTCAAATCGCCAATTGAAAACTACCGCACAAAGCATATAGAGGTGAGATATCATTATGTAAGAGATTTGTTCGATAAGGGTTTATTTGAGGTGAAATATGTTAAAAGTAAAGCAAATTTGGCAGAAATATTGATGAAGCCCTTAACACAGAATGAATTAAAAAGTTTTGTTGAAAATGTTTTTGTGTATTAACATGTTAAAATGTTTTGAATTTTTGTAAATTTTTGAGAAAATAGTTTTTGGAGTTTTTCTTAAACAATTGTTCATGGTTCAAGTGTTGTTTTTTTTCAATTTTGCAAGTAAATATTGATGTTGCTTGTTTTTGCACCACCATCTAAAAATGATAAAGTTTCTTAAAAATTAATCTTGTAGAATGATCATTAGTGTATATAGTTAAATCATTATCCTGTTTTTATTGCAATGAAAGTATTTAGGATAAATGAATGCGTGACGACAAGGCGCCATGCATGCATGCAGGTAAGGAAGTGTGAGTGAGGGAATTAAAAAAATGTATTTATTAATATATGATAATTCTTATGTGTAAATATTGCATTATTCATGTTTTTGTACGGAATAAGTGTATAGTTTTTGGTATCAAAAACATATGTGATCCAGATCACACAATTCTCACTTATCTATTTATATTTAGAGATGGAACTTTTGAATGTAGATATTAGGAATGCATATTATCAAATGGTGGTATAATAATTATTATTCTAATTGTCCAAATAATCCTGTATTGCATGTTATAACTTAGGTTATTTTTGAATTTTTTCTGGTCGAGTCAAGCATGGAAGCTGAAATCGAACATATTTTTTGTATGTAGAATTAGAAGGAATCCTTAAATTCATCTTTTTATGTATATATGTTTAATCTATTTCTATTTATTGCTGTATCTATTTATATAATGTAGAAGGTATTTAATTTTGACTTATGTAGATTTAAATGTTAAATTTCTTAAATTGTGAACTTTGAGCAGAGACTACATGTTTTCAGGTGATGAGAAAAGGGGCATTTGTTAACCAAAAGGTAAATAGTCTCATCCCCTTTTACATATTCGTCGCCGAATGGTCAATTAGCGATCGTTCCTAACTGAGTGACGGTCACGTGTTTTGTGATGTTTGATCAGGTGATCGGAAGTCGTCGGACAGGCGGCGACTTCCGGAACGAGAGATATATAAACGAGATGCTATAACTATGATTCCCTCCTGGCAGATACGTTAGAAATTCTTTAATTTACAGGGATTTAAAAATCCCTGCTTTTAAAACCTATATTCAAAATCTTGCCAGAAAATTTTTTAATGACATCCCATTTACCAATAATTTAAATCTAATTGACATTCAAAACTATAATCTGGATGATAAAATTAAAAGGCCAAGGAGAATTCTCCTTGACTCATATAATCCCCCTAATCTTTTTTCTTGTTCATTCACTAATAGTGAGTGAACCATAATAGCTAAATTTATATGTTTTATTTCATCTGATTTTACTTATATCTCTTTTTTATTTTTAAATTCTTTCTGCTGCACCCACCCGGGCCCCCCCCCCCTCTCTTTAAATTTTAAATTTCTCAGGGCAGCCAAACAGAGAGTTATTTCTCACTTACTTCATCCATCCATACAACAGTTCCACCTACCAAAATTCAGTTCCTGCATCCATTAATCATTTTCTTCACTGCCGAAACCAGGAGGATCGCCCAAGACTCTGACGTCACCCCGTGTCCCTTCCACCCAGCCAATCGCATGCCAGCCTATACTCCAGGAAACTTTCAGTCATGTTTCCCACTCAAGGCACATTAATCATTCAGATAGGGGAAGGAGGGTCAGTTCTGACCCATTTCCCCAAGATGTTAATCTAAACTCTAAACTATGATTCCCTCTTTAATATCTCGATCTAGTTAGCGATACATGGATACTCACTCTATTACTAGCGGGTTTTTAAGTCAATGAAGGCATGTGGTATCTGCTCGGAAGTGTTGTTTTTTAACTGTCGTGTCTAGAATGTTTTTTTGATATATGTTTGGAAGTTGTTTTTAATGAATACTCAATTGCACTATTGAACAATTGCTGATTAATAAAGAATTTCCAATGGAATATATGGTAATTATTCAGGTTGTTTTTTATTACTGTGCTACTCTGCTGCCATGCAGTTGTGGCAAACACATGCCATGTCATAATGTCATATAGCAGCACTTACTGCAGTGCATGGCGGTTACACATAATACTGATTTCGAACACTTAATATTGTTTTTTTGCTTTGAAAATTTCGTCACTTATTTGTACTAATATAGTCAATTGTGCATTAAATTTCATTTAATTCTGATGATTCCTTCATGGTGTTGCATTTTTACAAACAGCAATTTATATGATGATTCGAAGAAAGCTTGAAGAGTTTCTCGGGAAACAGTTTTTCAATCATTCATCAAGACAGTTTCAAACTCTTTACTCCAAGGCAAAACACTGTGTCAATTTTTAATTGGATTGTATATTTATTCCCATAACTGCTAAATCATGCCTTTATAGTTTAGGTTTTGATTGGAGAGTAAAGTGTGAAAAAGTACTCTCTCAAGATCATAAAAGTTAATGACATAGGATTGGAATCTGGTGTTTGGATGATCTTTTCTGAGAAAGTATCAACTATTTAATTTTTTACGCAAATTTTTACGATGGATTTGTTTAGTTATAAATAAATTATCCTTAAATATATACTCTTAAATTTAAGTATTTATAGAATTATATAAATACTGTGTAACAACTACAGAGAATATTCAATGTAGAATGGTATTTGAGCTACCTAACTTGCATTAAAAATCATTCTTAACAACTGATCAAACAAGCCATTAAATATTTTTGTTTATAATATAACATTAACAAAAATATTCAGTGCCTCACTAAAAAATTGAGGAACAGAAAATCTGCACTAAGAACTATTTCCTGTGAAGTGATAAAAGAACTTTTCCAAAAAATTGTAATTTGTATCTGAGCAAAATTAAGAACCTTAGAAAATGAAATCAAATAAAAATCGAAAATAAGATAATAAAAATTAGCTACCTTTTTTAAGACATTAATTTCTAACTTTATTTCTTCTTCTTCATCCTAAAAAATTAAAATTGTTTAGGACACTTAAAATATATAACAGGAAAAGAAGCCATTTATTTAAAACACATAATAAATCATGACAAATCAACATGAGAAAAAAAAGCAGATAATTAACATGCAAGTAAAAGAAACTAAATAAGACCTAATTATAGAGACAAAACCTTCTCTTTTGACTGATTTTATACACTTTTGTCACTTATGCCTGCTCAAATTGGGAACATGCTGCTCACACAAATATTAAAAATTTAGAATAATAGATCACGTAATATACATGTTTAATTTATTCATTGTTTCTTTTGTTTGAATTTCTCAAGTAAATTTCAAAATTTTTCTTCTTCAAAAATTCATTAAGAACAACTACTTATACCCAATTTCTGAACATCTTGAACCTCCAATCGGAGACAACATGCTCGGCCAATAGGAAGCGAGTTCACAACTAGAAAATTTTTCACCCAGGAAAATATGACTAACTTCCAGACCATACCCTCCAACAAATAGCAGCTCTCCGATTAGTTGAGCATTTGTAATTTCAAAGCCAAAAAATTAATCGCCATTTTTCAATTCTCTCAACAGGAAAGAATGGCGGGCCAGGTGTAGGGTTCTTCAGACCACTGAGTCTACTGTTCCTGCAATAAAAAAGTTAAGCTGGCTGCTAATTAGCTCCTGGCAATGGGGCTATATATGATCAGCACACACAGAACCAAACAGAAAATAAAAATTCTTCTCACATACAACAATGCAATGGCTCGAGAAATTTAATTATTTTTAATGCGCAGACGTCCTAAATTTTTTTAAATTTTGATTTTAATACTATAACATATATAAGGCACAAGCTCTATCTTCTAATGCTTAACTACAAACATATCGACAAGAGAGCAAATGCTCCAATAGTCCATCAAAATCAATTACATCTTTTTCTGTGGTGTGGTGCGAGGTGAACACAAAATCCTGGATATTTTGCAAGCAACCCTCCTTAATGAAAAATTACAATTGATCTGGATATCAGCCTTTCAGCAGCTATTACAAGAAAATATAAGTGATGTGTTGAAGTTGTAGTTGTGTCTCTTTGCAGTTGTATAAGTGCAAATAGTCAGAGCTGTGATACTTGTAAGTAGTTTATGACAAAAGAATAATTTGAATGTTCAGATGTAATCTTATACAATTCTTGAAACTCATTACCATCAATTAGCACTAAAGACGAGAGACACAAATTTTACTATACACAGAAAAATGTTTCAAATTACACCAGTTTTTTTTTATCAGAAATATTTGATGTTTATTAACTATTTAGGAAACTTGGTCAGAAAATTTTAAAATGAAAATTATAATATTAAATAATAAATAAGAAGATCTGAAATATAATTTTCTTTAATTAAAAAGCTGGTAAATATAGATAAAATAAGCATGTACAAAAAAAAAATTTAAAAAGTGCAAAGCTCTAGACAAACCACACTATATAACCAATTTTAACCTTCTCTTTTATTCCGTTCAAGACAATCTTTGCAATCCCCTTTTACAAAAATATCACCTTCAAAACAGTCTCATAAAAAATGACATTTTTTTGAAGAAAAAAAAACAAAAAAAAATTCATTTTGAATGCAATGCGAGAAGCTTGAAAATGTAATTCACTACATTGAATAATGTATATAATAAAGTTCAGTTTAAAATGTTGAAAAAAATAAGCAATAAAAAATTTAAATATTAAAAGTGATGTTTTATTCAATACATCAAAAATTATAGCATTAATCCTTTTAATATACAATTAAATATATCAAAACTTTCTTTTATTATTTTCAAATAAGGCAGAGAAAAGTTAATATGATCAAAATATTACAAGCCAGCCATGGACACATAATAATCACAGTAAATTCAATATTACTAATTGATGCACGTGGTATAAAAACTCTGAACTTCACTTGCTTTTATTTTCAGTCGGTTAAATAAAAGTTGATAATTGATTTCTTAGTACATTAAAAAGAAAAGAAAATTGTGAATAAATTTTAAAAATACCAACCTCTGTAACATCCATAATTTTAATAGCAGCAAGTTGTCCAGTTTTAGTATGACGACCCTAAATATTAAGAAATGTAACAATTATAACTTCTGTATATAACTTTTAAATGATATTTACTTTAAAATCAATAACACATTATAAAGCAATATACATGAATTTAATTTAAAAAATTCCATCAAATATCCTAAGAAATGTCAAATGGAGTTGAAAAATTCAGTTTAACTACAAGAAATACAAAATAAAGCAACATTTTATATCAAAAAAATCAATAAAGGAAATATTACTTTTATAAATTATTAAAACACATGGAAATGGACATAAATATAATTTAAAAATATATATAAATACTACATAGTTAAAATATTCACCTTAATGCAATACTGATACATTTTAAAATTTACTTTGAAGTTAGGAATATTAATCTATTAGTAAGCTTGGTTGGGAACTTAACACAGGGAATTTTTGCATCAGACTGACCACCTCACCAGAACATCTACTCATGCACCTCAGCACCCAGGGTCATGACAACTAAGATGGGTACAGTAGGCCTTGGTCTGTCATGGGCTGTTGTGCCACTAAGTTTAGTTCTAGTTTAAGTAATGCAAGTTTAATTTGATTTTGTATTAGCACCACACTTTGAAGCTGCACATAGGCTTTTTGTGATGGACCTTGTAATTTTGAACCACTGTCAAGTGAAAAAGTTAGCACCTCTATGCAAGCACCCTAATCTCCACACCACACCAATAGTAGGATTTTGAGCCTTGACAAATTTAACATACATCAGTCCCTCTACATAGACCTTTAATAGCACCAGGATTCAAATGCCGGCCACAAATCGGAGATCATGACCATTCGGCTTACTACAGTGAAAAAATGCCAGAAAAGCAGTTTTCAGAATGATACAAAAATATCATATATAAGTCTAAGGTTTCACAAGATATTTAACATAATTATATATTATTGTACGGATATTTTATTTCATATAACATAACTATTCAGCATTTTTATTTCTACAAAAATCAACCAAAAAAAGCAATACTATGCATTTATTCAGCAACAGAATCTTTTGCACAACTGATTTTTTAAATGTATCTATTAAATTTAAATTTTGTGACTACTGTCATAATATACAACGCCTAAACAAATACACGATGTTTTACTGTACAAGTGAATAAAGGACTTCCTGACATTTAATAAATACAGGCATAACTCGTATAACACGGTTAATCAAAAGATGAGACTTTTTATTTATTTAAATTATTTTTTTATTATTTATGAAAGTACATAACATAAATTAGGGCAATATGTATCGTGTTGTATTACAACCATGTTATATGAAACTTTGAAACAATATAAATCCAGGTAATGTATGCCGTGTTATATCAAAATCAAGTCTTCAGTTGTAAAATTTTATGATAGCTGAAATTTCGTTCCAATAAAACATACAAATGAAAAAGTTAAGTTCAAGTTTTTTAAACAAAAACACGAAATACAAAAATTAAAAACATAATAAAATTATTATTATAATAATTATTATTTTTACAAAATAAATAGGAATGGCTTATTAAGATTACAAAATTAATTTTTCTCATCACTCTCATCAGAAATTACAGCTAATCTATTTTTCCCCCCTCAAAGTTGGTTGAACTAGTTATTTCTCCATCATTACAAAGGTACAATTACCTGTCTGTTTCACGATCTAGCAATTCTTTCGGAATTTCTCTATATGGAGCTAAAGAACATTGCAATTCTCTTTTAAATTCTATTTTAAAGGAGATGGGAATTCCCTTTATTGGACAAAAATGATATTCAATTTTTTAAAATCATATTATATTAAAAATGTGCAATATTAAATTCAAGTTTTGTTCCGTGCAATATCCAATCTGTGTTATAATAATAGCATATTTTGTACCATGTAATATCGAAACCATGTTTTACAAGTACCATGTTATATGAGGGATGCCTGTACTTGTAATCAATTGCTAATAATGCAGGCTTTCTTATCTAACATTCAACTAGTGTTAAAAAGAACTAATATTTTTATCTTTACTGTCACAAAAAAAATGAGTTTCTAATTGTCCTAATAATATGAGCATCTAAAGTTTGCCCTTTTAGTTGTCCTTGATGTTGTCCAGCACAAATTTCAAAACCTACTCTTTGCAGGTAAAGGAATTTATCACAGAAAATATTTTCATCAAGCAATAGTTCGAAAATATTTTTAATGAAGTCTAAAACTTCATATAATAAAAATTTCATTAATATATTTATTTAAGGCACAAATCTCGGATTCATTGATTGCTTATTAATGCCACAGAAACAACAGAATGATTATTTATGACGGACTTGGTAATTTTGAAACGCAATCATATGATGAGAATTGCACATCAGTTGGAACCCTCTCTTCAAACTTTCACATCATGCCAAATTCCAGTATTGACAGATTTAATGTACATCAGTTTTTCTTAAGAGCGGACTCGCATGACTCAACAAAAATTACGCCGGCCACGAGTTCACAATTATGACTGCTCGATTACTACAGGGAATTTAAGTTGAACTTATAACAATAATCCAGAACACTGTTAAAACTATATACACTGACAAAAAAAACAAAATCCCAACACCAAGAAAAAAAGTATTGTAAAGTAATGAAACTTGGACAATGCACTTGTCTAGTTAACACGTTTAATTGATTAAATTTTCCAAGATCACAGGTTAATTTAAGCTCAAGAAAATGCATTTCAAAAGTGAAATGCTATAAACATTAATAGCAGGGGCGTAGCTAACACCGTATCAATGATACGGGGCCCCCGAACTTCAGGGGCCCCAAAATGTCCAAACAAACATTAAGATGTTAAGGGGTCTGAAAATAGAGGCCCCAAGGAATTTAGATACAGGGCCCACTCAGGACTAGCTACGCCATTGATTAATAGCCAGTGTAACCTCCAGAATTTTGAATGCAAGCCTGCAAGCAAGCATGCATGCATTGTGTCATACAGATGCTGCATGTCACTTTGTGGTATGGAGTTCCATGTTCGTTGTACTTGTGTCAATACTGGGACAGTCAGTACTGGCTGTGGCTGACGCTGGAGTTACCATCCAATGATATTCTGTACATGCTCATTTGGAGACAGATCTGATAATCTCGCAGGTCAAGGTAACATGTCAACACTTTGTAAAGCATGTTGCGTAACAAAAGCGGTGTAAGGGCAAGTGTTATCCTGTTGGAAAACTCCCCCTTGTATGCAGTTCATGAATGGCAGTACTATAGGTTCCTGCAAATTTGGAGTCAAGGTGTTTGATATAACCACGAGAGTGCTCCTGCTGTCATAGGAAATAGCTCAACAGACCATGACTCCAAGTGTAGGTCCAGTGTGTCTAAGCCGCAGACAGTTTGGTTGCGGGCGTTCCCCTGGCCTCCTGACCAACTCACGGACATCAGTGGCATCAAGGCAGAACCTTCTTTCACCCGAAAACGCAACAGATCTCCACACTCCATCCTCCAATGTGCTCTGGCTTGACACCACTGGTGTTGCAAACGGCAAAGGCTTGGAGTTAGTGGAATACAAGCTACAGAACGCCTGGATTAACAGATTTCTAACAGTTTGTTGTGTCACTGTGGTACCAACTGCAGCTTGAATTTCTACCGCAGACGCAGTACGATTCACTACAATCGTACGCCGAATATGGCAGTCTTCCCTCTCAGTGGTGCCACGTGGTAGCATGGAACCCAGCCTTCTTGAGGCACAACCATCCCTTGACCAATCATGAACAGTGGTTACATTCCGGCCAAGTCTTTCTGCAATACCATGGAAAGAAAATCCACCTTCTCGTAGCGCTAGGGCCGGAGAAACCGGATCCTTGTACGGAGCGGCAAATTCTAAGAACGGCATTTTGATTGGGGTTTATATATATATATATATATTCTGAAATATTATTGGGTGTGAATTTAATACCTCATTTTACGTGTCTGACTTCCTTATTTTGTATTCTTTATGTTTAATGTCAGTTTCGAGTTCGAGGCGGGAGTATATGTTTAGTGATGAAATTTGATAAGTTTACACATTTTTCACTAGTAAACTTTCCATCTCGAAGTATGGTCACAATGGATATTCTTTTCACCCATACGACGTCCGGTGACAGTTACCCAAAAGGAGACAGGGGCAATAAGAGTTTTATGTAGGTAGAGAGTCACAGGAGATGTTTTATTTTAGTCTTGAGTGTACTCACTAAAAGTTAAAGTAAGCGTTTTTCATCCCCACCGTCTTCTTAGAAGAAATTGAAATTGGCATGCTGAAATGAGCGATTCCTTCTCTTACATTTTACTCGTTTGGAATAATAACAGGTAATTATGCCCTAAATTACAATTTTTTTTTTTTTTGTATTTGACTTAAAGTAATATATATATATATATATGCCGTAAAAACCTGCGTATAACGCGCACTTTTAATACAAAAAATGAGACCGAAATTTACGGGTGCGCGTTATACGCCGGGTACGAAAAGGAGAGCTTTAAAAATAAAAAAGATGATCATAGAAAAAAAAGACTTCGACATACATCGAAATATTTCTTATTTAAAAGAAATGACATTCTCGTACAAAGAAATTGTAGTTTTCCAAGTATGCTACTTTTTTCTAAAGCTTGGAATGATACCTCGAATAAATTGCAGTCGAACTCCGATTTAACGAACCCCTATTTAACGAATTTCGCGATTTAACAAATTTTTATGTTTCCCCGTCAAAAAAAAAAAAAAAAAAAAAAAAAAAAACCCCAAAAAAACAAATTACTTCAGCAGCTGGGGAAAATTTTTTATTAGTTTGTTTTAGAAAAAATTAGATTTTTTTTTTCAACTGTCATATCCTTTTTGTTCGGAACAGAAGAAGACTTTTCTTGTAAGCAACATATTTCAAGGGGAAAGGATGAATACCATTATTAGACTTAACATGTGCAGATGAGTGGAGTGAGTCCGGGGGATATTTAAGATTTTAACGATTATGATACATTTGATGACGGACTACCTTATCTGTGCAACTTAAAAGTTGAGGATATTTTGTTGATTTGTCGGAGCGAAAGAATAGCGCGATTCTAATGTAGAAATCGATAATGAAACTCCATCAAATCTGTCACATTTGCTAATGTTTTGCATTATTTGGAAATTGTAAAAACATACCTCACTTAAACAGCAGGATGTAAACGATGCAGTATATTCTTCTCTGCATAGAGTCGAAAAAGAACTATTTCGAGTTAGAAATTAAAAAGATTTTGAAACATCTATTAGTCAGTAATTTAAAATTTCCAATTAACTGGTGCGTAGTAATTCATTAATAGTATTTTTAGGTGTTGAATAAAAAGTGTGTAATTTTTAACTATGGGTTTTGTTTAAGCAGTTGCTTATACAATTCCCAAAAAGTAAGGACAAAAAATTTATATTTTGTTTAGATCCCGATACAACGAATAACCCCGAATTAACGAACAGAATGTTCGGTCCCGATGAATCCGTTAAATCGGGGACCGATTGTACTTCAAAACTTAAGAGCATTGCGCACATACATTTCAGGTTTCTTCGTAAAAAAAGGGAGTGCGCGTTATACGCCGTATTTTACGGTATATATATATATAAAATATTGTTATGCTGCTTTTTTATAAGCAAGAATTATTCAAGTTTTATAGGTGTGTATCTATGTGAACAATTTATCTTTTTAATTATAATTTTTGCTTTGGAGAGAGGGGCGGCGAAACTGCTAGAAATGGGCCCAGCTCGTAGCTCTATTACACGACCTCGTTCGAACTAGGTAAGCTGTTGATAATGGCTTCTTAAGTCTTCTTAAAGGTATTCTTGGCTAATATCAACTCAATACGTCCAATTTCACAGACAAATAACACGAACTTTACAGCATGCATTTAAAGCAGCCCTGAATTGCAAGTTCTGAGTGATGCTACTAGCACCACACTTACGTGCGAAATTTGAATCGATGTCATCTTTCAGATGTATAAACACACCTACCAAATTTCATTTACCTAACACAAGTCTTTCTTGGTGTTGGGAATCTTTTTTTTTTCGTTAGTGTGTGTATTTGCTTAAATATACTTTTTCAAACATACAATTTATGTTAAAAAAATATTTTTAGGCCTTGTTCACACATCAAAGTAACGCGAGAGAAATTGGCGATGTACTTCATCATTTTGAGTCATGATTAAGTGACGAGGATGAAGCCTGAGCTATAAAACTCTAACTTTTGATGGAAGGTTTATACACAATAAATTATCTGGAATCCAATAAAACTATAGTAATTTAATGAAAAAAAATTATTTCATTCAAAAAATTTCATGAAGCATTATTTCAAAATTAAAGTTATGGGGTTTAAGTTCATTTAAAAGTCTATGGAATAAACATTAAAAAAAAATAAAAACATACATAATTCTTTTTTCAATAAACATTTGAACCAAACTAAGAAAAAAAGTACACAAAGTATTAAAAAATATATACATGTATAAATGTTCGTTTTCTTTCTTGACAGCCTCATACTGTCAAGAAAGAAAATGAACATTTTTTTTTTTTTACTTAACTACTAGGTACGCGATTACAAACAAAACATTTATAACAAAAACAGAAAATTAAATGTTGGACAAAAAATAGACATAGTGTTACATGGACACATTGGAAGTAAGAAATGAGTGAGTGAGTGAATGAATATTAACGTCGCACTGCTCAGCTACACGAGGGTTTTGAGCGACGGACCACGTAATTTTGAACCATGGTCAAGTGACGTGGACGACACCTGAGCTGGCACCCCCCTCTCCTAACTACCACACCAACGGGAGGACGTTTCAGCTCTCGACAGATTTAGCGTGCATCGCTGCCCTACACCGCAGGTCTTTAGTGGTATTGGGCTCGAACTCGTGACAAAGCCAGCCACGATCCAATACCTATACCACTCGGCTACCACGGCCACTGAAAGTAAGAAATGTACATGTGTTTGGACAAATGCCAATAGATGATGTGTCTTATCAATAGATCAGTACAATGGATCAGTGGTTCTTAAACTTTTGATCCCCTTTTATGTATCAACCAAACATCATGGACCCCCAATATTTTAAACAGCCCTCCCTAACTCCCAACACATAGCTAAATTAATACACATAGCTAAGTTTCTCAATAATCCTAAGACTACCTCTGCTACTTATAGACTTTTTTTCACTTCTTTTTTCCTTTAAGAAAACAGATTAAGGTATCCGACTGGGTTCGGAAACAATTTCCTAAAATATAACTTAAATAATTATTTAATTGTTATTTTTTAATTAAGTATGTTGCAAAACTATGAAAATACAGCAAGAAGAATTTTTTGAAAGCTTATTTTTCAAAATATTGAGAAATTTGTACCAAAATATTGCTCTTTTGCTAACAACTCTAGAAAAATATATATCACAAAAATAAATAAAATTTTTGCAGGGATACAATTCTTCAATGATTAACTATGCTGTCTATTAAAAAAAAAAGAAACTCAAGTTTTACAGTAAAATTATGAAATACAGGTGTTCGACATAAAAAACACAGAATATTTCTGAAAAAAGTTTTTTTTCATATAAAATTACATTAAAGAATAACTTAATTTTAAAATTATCCTTAACTTTTAGCAGAAAGCATTCATTATAATACAAAGAACAAACTCAAAAAATTTCATAAGAATATTTTGTTTACTTTAAGAAATATTACTCTTACCGTTAACCATTTTATGTTCAAAAATAACATTCTTCAGAAAATGCAAAATAAAGTTTATATTTGCAATAAATTTTTTTAAAGATTTAGGAAGGTATTAAAACTCTCCAGATTTGTATATGTTGTGCCTTCCTGAACCTCATACTTCAAACTTTTACATTTTTGAAGGGCCTTTCATTTTTTACGAGATAGTTTCTTATCTGGTTTAGAATGCCTCGTAGAACCAACAATTCTCGTTTTGTCAAGGTACCAAAAATATCCTTTCATTTCAGAACATAATTTCATTCCTAATTTTATGAAGTAGAGGTAATAGACCAGCAAATCCTGAATTAAAAAGTATTATTGCGATATAATTCCTTAAACGGAGTGTTTGTTGCTCAACAAAGTTGTCCTTCGGAATTATACTCCACACGACATTGTTAAGACTTTCATTGCAGTTCTGAGCTTTCCCATGAAGAGATTTAGATTTTGATCGCAAAGTTCCTTGTAAGTCTTTTTAATAGAACTAACAGCTGAATTTGGAAGATCCATAGATTTTTCTTTCAACGTTTCTAAAACAAATTCTGTTCTCTGGAAATCTTTTTTGGCCTCATTGATCTTATTTTTTGCATGTCAACTTTAATTTAATTAAAAATAACTATAACTCTATATAAAAGAACTAATAAAAAAGTTATAAAGAGATCTAATTTTGAACACAAATGACAAAAAGATAGCAACTAGTTTAAATCAAAGCAAACATTGCAATCAATTAACCGTTGCCTCTATTTTCAAGCAAAATATATCTATTAAAAAATTATAAAGCGAAATAAAGTTTACTAAACATAAAAAGAATTTGTTAAAATATTTTAAATGAATAAAAATCTCATTTTGCCGGTGAAAATCAACCGAAAACTCACACTTCCGGTTTCGATTTGGGCTTACTACCTCAAATAAAAACAGCTATGTAACTTTTTTCCTAAATGACTCAGAATTAAAAGTACGACATCTTTAGAAAGCTTATTAAACAGGCTACAAAAATGGTCTATAAAATAAATTTCGATTTCTTTTTATGAAAATGATGATTTTAAACCAGTCGGATACCTTAAACTAATTAAAATATTACAAAATGCTTTCAAATAAATAATGTACTTAACTGTACATTAATTAAAATTTTTAATGAGAAGGATGATGCGACAATTATTTTACAAGTGCTGTTATATCAGGTGTAACATTTGAAATCTGCAGTCTCAGTTATAATTCTACACTGTCCAGAAGGTTTCTGTACTTGTGTTTCATACAAAGAGCTGAAAATGTTCTTTCTCACATAAATAAGTAGCTAGGAAAGGCATCAGAACTTTCAGAGAATTTGAGGACAACACGGAACAATTTTAATGTAATTATTCTTTTGGAGACAGGAAAATATTCACATAAACTTTGTTTCAAATTTAGTAAATGCTGTGCAATATAAGCATAGTATCTTCTTCGGGGATCTTCTCCTCATTTGAATGGAGAAAATCATTCAGACTGGGTACTTTTTCAGATCTGTAGTACTGTTTCAGCAGACATTTATAGCGAATTAGCAATTATCACTATAATTGCTAATTCGCATTGCATGTAATATACAGATTACAATACAGGATGAAACTTAATAAATAATAGTGATACTTGCCATATGAACAGATCTATCAACATTTTATATTATTAAGAATATAATAGCATCAAATACAATATCCCCTTCCTGAAATCAAAAGTATCTACTGAGTCAGCAAAAAGTCTTTTGCTTGAGTTATTTCCTATAGTGTGTATCATTAAATCAGAAGAGGTTTCAATTTAAAATTTCAAGGCTTTTTAACATTAGAGAAACATAAGTTTTATGATTAGAGAAATCTAAATAATGTAGAAAGAGTAAAATCTGATTGCCATTATAGGTCCCAGATTTATTTTTAAAAATTGCTTTTGTTTGTTGATGGATCAATAGATACTCAAACATGTAATTGTATGATATGCAAATTAATTAAACTCTACAAGCTTGGTAATAACTCTGCATTTTGAGTTATATAAAACAAATTTAATGAATAAAAAATATTTAAACACTTTACGTGCAATTTCAGTTTATCCCCATTCTTCTCATATGAATAGTTAAGCGATAGCAGATTAAGCCTAAATGAAACTCAAATAAGAGGACTTATTCATACTTTCATAAGTAGAGCTACTTGTTTTGAGATAATACAAAAAAGTAAACATCATTGGATTTCCCTTAAGTTTGCAGAGTTAAAAAGGAGGGTTTACCAAAAATTCTATCATAGCAGGTTTCTGTTAAATATATAGATTTTCAGGCTTTACTCCATTGATACTTAATTTCAGGATTGATGCTTTAATGTCAGACAAAATTAATTTTAATTAGGATTAAATTAAACAATTTAAACTATAGTTTTTACTTAACAACAAATTTCCAAGTAAATACCTAGTTGTGCCGTAAGTTCCAATACAAAAATTTGAGACTATAGCTGCTGTGACTCAACCGTAGCAGACTATTTTAAATTTTGTTGTTGGAGATTGTCTGTAATATTTTTCAAAATTAGAGTCTTTCACAGATGTTGTTCTAAATTAGTCAGAGCTTTAACACATTGAACAGAAGTGTGCAGCAGACATTTCTTTGTGTCAAAAAAAGAGCCTGTCAAGAAATTTTTAAGGCTCTTAAACATTTGGGGGAAAAAAAAAAGTTATTCATTTATTGAACCAATAAGAGATTTTCTAAGACCAACAGCATTACAGATGGTACTAGATAATGTTGTCTGCACTTGGTGAGAACAGCTGTCATCAAAGAAATCAGGGTGAGAACTCGTCATAATCCTTGTTGAAAGAAGACTATTCTCGCAAAGCAAATTTGTCAAAAAAACAATGTCACACAGAAAATGAAGACCTTAGACTAGGGGTCTTCAACCCGTGACCCATGAATGGCCTGCATTTTAGTGGCCCCTCATTTAAATTTGAGGCAATTTTAAAAAAAATGCCTTGTTTGCTTTTAGTCTTAAAAAATGCCATTTTTCCCATTATTCTTCATATTTAAAACATTTCCGATATGTTTGATATCAATTTGAGATAAAATTTTCTAAAAATAACGAATTTTTCAAAAATTTTACTGTATTTTAAACAATTTTAAATATAAAAAATCTGACTATGTATAAAAGCTCAGAAATTTTCAGAAAAAAGGTGGACTTTTATCTTTAACAGGTTTGCAAAGTATTTTAATTTGACTTTCACTTAACTTTTTTCAAACCGATACAAATCTGTAAACACCATCTCTTTCCTGGGAATAAGTTGTAACCTTGTAAAACAAACCTCCCTGTTTTTATATAAATTTCCTAATTATAATATTTTTTTGACAGTCGTGTGGCCTGTGGATCATTGTTAACTTATTAATTTGGCCCTCAACTGTGAAAGAGGTTAACAAAGAAAAACAGGCCATTTTCTAACAAAATAATTAAAGAGTCAGAGGTATCTTAAAGTAAAAGCACTGTAACAGTTACAAAGGAGTGCTATTTACTGTCAAGAAAATTTCTGATATTCAAGAATCTGTCAACCACCAAAATGACCCTGTACAAAAAAAGAATGCCCAAGAAGTTAAAGAGAAGACAAATGCACATAAAAATCTCCTTATTTGGGTTCCTTAATGGTTTGGAGGGTGTAATATGGTGTGGAGATGTCTCATTCATTTCTGCAAGAAAGGAGTGAAAGCATTAAAGGTTACCAAGACATTATCTTAGACGTAGCTACTGAATTTAAACCTGTGTAGGCAAAGATGTCCCAGTGGTGGTTGAAAGAGAATGTGTCAGACTTAACTGAACATGAAGATTGACATTTCCAGCAGATTGGATTTAAATCTACTTGACTATAAGCTGTAGTCAATATTGGAGATGAAAGTGTGCTAAAAATGGCATCCCAATTCGAACAGTCTTAAAAGCTCTTAAAGGAAAGCAACAAAGGAAGCTCCCATGAAGTTAGCACACCCTTTGATAGATGAGTGGCGAAAGAGACTTACAACCTGTGTGAAAAGGTGATCAATTTGAATAAAAGGTGTATAATGTTAAATTTAAAAGTAAATTAAAACTATAAAAAAACTCAATTTAAATTTCATTACAAAGTTGTTGTTTTTATTTTAATTCATTTATAATTAATTGTATCATAACTTATGGCATGAATAGGTATTAACACACAATGAAAGTTTTTTTCTTTTTTATAAATCTTGATAAACATTTTCATTTCAAATAAAGCACAGAAGAATCTTTAACAAAAAAATGTCAAGCATGTAATAAATACAAATTATACCAGTTAAAATATTATCACATATATATAAAAAAACAACAATCTTTTCTACCCATTTTTAGTTAGAAAAAAAGAGTAATTTTTCTTTTTGAAACTGTTTTTTGCAAAATATTCAGCAACAAAATAAACTCAGCCTTTTTTCACATTGAAAACTGTCTCAAAACTAACATATTTTAGCTTCCCTTTCTATCTTATAATGAGCATCCAATACTACACTACTGGCCATTAATGGCGAGGTGTTATTTTTTCAGCTGAATCCAGGTTATGTTTACAGCATCAAAATGGTTGTATCTGTGTTTGACTGCATCGTGATGAACACACATTATCAGCATGCATTTGTCATAGTCATACTGGCCCATCACCTGGCATAATGGTATGGGGTGCTATTGGATACACATCTCGGTCACCTCTTGGTTGCATAGATAGCACTTTGAACAGTGCACGTTACACTTCTGGTGTGTTACGATACACACACCTGTACCTGTACATGCCATCCAATCTCTGACTCAATGCCCAGGCATGTAAGTGCTGTTATTACTGCCAGAGATGGTTATTCTGGGTACCAATTTCTCAAAATCTATGCACCCAAATTTCTTGAAAATTTAATCACTTTTTATTTCTAGTATAATATATTTGTCCAATAAATGTCATTTTGTTCTCTGCATTTCTTCCAGGTGAAGCAATTTTAATGGCCAGTAGTGTATAAAACTCTTTTCTCTGTATCATTTTTTTCCCTGTGTTAAATGATTGCTTACTTTATCTCATACAGTGGTAATGCATGATATTTAACTCTTGAAGCAAGCTAAAGACATACTTAGAAAACATTTCAAAATTCTAAGGAAACAGTATAGCTTAAGTATGCACGTATTATAACCACACAAAAATGTAACTGGAAAATTTTTTTTCCTGTATAAAAATACGTTCCCAGTTTGCAACCTACTATGTAATACAGTCGAACCTCTGTATAACGAACCTCTATATTGCAAATTTTTCTATACAGTGAACTTTTTCCTAGAACCTTGAACATTTCACGATTTTCTTCATAAAATAACCTCTCTGTAACGAAGTGCATTTTCTATAAAACAAACTTTTTCTTATGAGATTCAATTTTTTTTCTCCCTATTTTTAAAGTATTTCTGAACATTTCAAATTATTCTCTCTTTAACACATTTTATGGTGGTCATAAATCTTCAATTGGTTTTAATAGATCCTAACTTGTCGAAAGCAATAGAGTTCTGCATGTTTCATCCACAAGTGCAACCTTTAACCCCCCATTGTCTAGTTCACTAGAAACATCTACAATAGCCCCTTTACCACTCATTGGAGTTGTCCCGTGTTCTAGTTATAAAATAATGCATGTTTAATATTACCTATGTGCTTTAAATTAGAAAATGTCCTTAAAATTCATTAATTTTAATATAAAATTATTTTCTTAATATTGAAAATACAGTGTATTCTTCCGCATTCTTTTTTTTTTTTCTTGTTTTCCTACCAGTTTTTATTACTATCTTTTTTTTATGGGTAAGATATATAAAATAAACATATATTAATTTTAAAAAAGGTGTGGAAAATTACTTTTTTTTGTATATAGTGTTTATGAATTTAAAATTTGTTTTATGTGGTTTATTAAGTATATTAAAAGATGAACCTCTATATAGCGAATTTTCCATATAACGAACTTTTTTCCGGTATTTAGCGATTTCGTTATATAGAAGTACGACTGTAAGTGGTAAAAATAGTCTTAAACTTTGCTTTAAAATAGGGGTATCTTATTTTCTGCTTCCCTTGGACATACTGTAAAAATGCAAGTTGTCCCGAGTCATAAACAAAATGCACAAACAGCACACTTTGCTTATGACTCGGGCAAAGCAGTGCATTTTGCTTATGACAGTTAATAAACAAAAAGAAAAATAATACCATTAATGCATTTACAACCAATTTAAATTTCATTAATATTTTTTTTTTGTATATACATATATACACCACAAGACAACTTAAAATAAAATGTTTGATGCAACAAATGCTTTGACATTTGTCTTAATAGAAATAGTTGCAATTCTGAGCAAGTCCTCACAATACTAGTTAGGTATTTTGATACTTAGGGGAAGGTTTTATTATTATTATTTTTTATTTATTTATTTATTACTTTTTGTATGTTTTTTCTTTTAAAATGCTGCTCATAAATACAAGCACTTCCAATTAATTAATAATTCATTAATGTTACACTTTGAAGTTGCATATTAATGTTACACTTAGTAAAAATGAACCATGGTCAAGTGACAAGGACACACATGAACTGGCACCAAATGTAAGAATTTTAAACCCCAACAGATTTAACTCCCTGACAGCTTCCTTTCTTTTTCAAGAATTTGATCCAAATAAATGACACTTTTTTTTTTGCCTTTTTTAATTAATTTTACAATTTTAAATAGGAAAATATTATCGAAATTAAAATTTTTAATACTCATCGTTTAGAGAGGAAAACTTTTTAACTTAAATGAAAATAGTGTTTTCCCTGTAAGTTATCATTTTCTCCAATGTGAATGCCTAACAGGGAAACTACATTTACAGCAGTAAATATAAAAAAAGTACACAATTACTTTACAGTTTTTCTTTATTGCATTTACTTAACCTCTTTCAGTGGAAAACATGGCCACAGCAGCCTAGCAGTCAAGGTAACGAACTTGTGGCTGGAGTGTCATGAGTTTGAGCCTAGTACAATTGAAGACCCACCATGCAAAGGGGGTAGATACACGTTAAATATGTCGAGGCTCAAATGTCTTTCAGTTGGTGTGGTGTAGAAGTTAGGACAGGGGTCGCCGGCTCAGGTGTTGTCTTCGTCTTGAGTAGCTGAATAATGTGATGTTAATATTCATCAATACACTTACTTTTGTAAACTCATTTGTTTATAAAAATTTAAAAGACATGGGTGATACAGTACAAATGATAGAGAAACAAGAATTCTCATATGCTGTACTGGCAAAGCAGTAGGGCCAAACACAATGCCTGTATAGCATATGGACGAAACTGGGAAGGGATATGCATCAGTCTCACTGTAAGAATGATCTTAAATGCAATCAGGATTCCTACACAAGTTAATTGAAATATTGCTAACAACAAGCTTGATGGAAATCTATGAGCAATAAATAAAGCATGATTATACAGGATATTTTTAACTGTGAAAAAATATAACTTAGAGGCTCAATAAAAAGACATAATCAAATTTTTCTTAAAGATGAACACCAGATTGTAGTTCTATTTTACTTGTTTTAAATTTCATAAACAACTGCAATTGGATTTGTAAATCATGCAAATTTTTCCAACTTTTTGCTTAAACTTACACATGGAACTCCTCAAAAATAAATATATAATGCTCCTATAATCAGCATCTAAAAATATACACAATTCCTGGATTGTAATCCCTAGACCCTTATGAAAGTAATAGTCTTAATAAAAATAAGAATAGCATTATCCATCTTTAAAGCTTCTTCCTGTAAATTTTCTAGAAGCACTATATAGTAACATTTCATAATTTATAAATTTTAAGAAGCAATAGTGTCATCTACTATTTTTACAAATTCATTGACTTTTTTCGCCATCACTAAGACGCTATCAGTAACTATACTATAGATATGTTCCCACTACATAGAAAAAAGCACCATTCAACCATATTTTTCACTGCTTCATATTTCATTGCACATTTGAATAGCGCTCAATAAGTCCCATTTCTTAAACTATCTTATAATCATCAAAAATATTTTTAGTAAAAATTGACAAATGAGCACTATTCTAGAAATAATGCTTTCAGCAATCAGCATGAAATTTAAAAGTAATTTTATTCTCCAAACCTTTGATATTGTTAAGGTTATAGATGGCGCTGTTTCAACAGCGGCGTTGTGTAAGTGTAACCCCGGGAAGTGATGAGCAAGACGAGAGAAAGAGAGGAACATTAGAGAGAGTTTTGAGTAGAATTTTCTGAGGTGTTATAAGTTGTGAGAAGTAGTGTATAAGTTGTGAGATATATAGTTAGTAATGAATAAGGTGTGAGTAGAAGTTGTAAATAAAGTTGTTATTTGTTATTAGAGAGAGGTAGAGTTATTTATACTTAGTTAGCATTTTCACTACAGATATCTTTCGTATTTCATAAGTCTCCTAAGTTATAACCCGGTAAAAATATTTTTAAACCTCTTGTTTGTTGTCAGACCATGCACTGTTTAATAAACTCTATACTAGAATACAATTTTTACTTAATTTTTTTACTATCAAGTTCACAACAGAATCTATTTCAATTATATTACAAAAATCATTTCAGTTCTGTTATTCAGGGCTATTTTTAACCTCCCTGGTACCCTATGCACCTCAAAGTGTTACGTGCCCTCCCCCCCCACACACACACTATTTCTAGAGCATTCCCTCCCTCCTTACCTTGCTAGTTTTGGCTTGGGAGGGATTTTCTCTTAAAAAAAACTTTTACTCTTTTCCCTTTCTTTGTTTTTGCTGTTTGGAGAATTTCCATTACCTATCCAACCTATAGATCCATTATATCCTGGATTGGCAACTGTAAGAAAAGGATAGTGGCCTGGTTTGGCCTCTCTTGTTTATTTCTTACCTTAAAACATCAGAGACCACCCACCCACCCTTTTGTAAATTAGTACAGTAATTTAATGAAATTGTTTCCAATTACAATATAGAGCATACATTATTGTATGAACTGTTTTCAACTAGTTAATCATTATCTTTTTCATCGCTCATCACTTTACTATCTCTTACTTTTAAACATTTTTGTTTATTGAGTCACTATCATTGTACTGGTACAACAAAAGTTTTCTTCAAGCTTCGATCATTGCAAAATCATTTATAACATCATTGTATTTAATTTCCAATCATTCCATCAGCAATATCATTTTGAGTTCATTACAATAACAAACTGTTAAGTTTTTCCTTTTTCATAGTAGATCTCATTTCAGTCTACTCTCTTTAGAGCAGAAATGCTTTTCTGATGACTCACTAGACGGTGCTACATTCGCTGTAATTTTAATTTTTTTCTCTTTTTTTTGCCCTTCAATTTCTAGTGCCCTTGTGTGCCTAAGCGGAAAAATGGCCCTGCCACTATTCATCATTAAAATTTACATTATTTTGCTTTTAACATATTTTAAAATTGTAGTTGTAGTTTAAGAGTGTATCAATGTTGTCCTTAGAAGCAACAGGAAGGCAATTTGTGATGAACCTCAATTTTGAACTTGGTCAAGTGATGTAGGATGACACCTGAGCAACTATTCCCCTCTCCAAATTTCTACACAACACCAGAATCAGAATTTTGAGCTTTGAGAGATTCAACACAGATATGCTTTTCTACACAATGAGTCTTTAGAGGAATGAGGATTCGAAACCCCCCCCCCACACACATACACACACACATACTCTCAACAGAAATACATCAGCCTTGAGTTTATGATCACTCCGATATAAATGAAGTAGGAAGGAAGAGCATTACTGCACCATTTATGTATAATGTCAAAAATATACCTACTCTCAGGTGGTGACGATTTGAACAAATACATACAAGCATGCATATTACAGCCAGCAAGTATAGAAAAGAAAAAATTATTATAATAAGAGATTTTAGAATTATTTTATAAATCGTATAAAAAAATTCATTAAAAAACATTGTCTAAAAAATCAGTTTGTTTACAAAAGTTTTATTATTAATGGTATTTTTAAAATCTTATAAGTTCCTCAAAGTTGTGAGTAAGCCTTTTTATTAGGCTACATTCACAGATGAACTAGACTGCAGTTCCAACACATCTGCTTTAAAAATTGAAAACAAGTGAACATTTTATAGAATTTCATAACCCATTAAAAAAAGATAAACATATTTAAAAAATTTGATAAAGCCCACAAACCTTTGATTTCACTAAAAGTAATTTTTTATGTGGAAGGTCTCTTTGTTGTTTTACAATAAACCATTCTTAATTTGAAAGAACATTTCAATTGAAAATATATGGAAAAAAAATAGCAAATATCTTGGAAATTATGGTACTAAGAACTAAACATTGACGAATTTTATTGGAAAATACTGGCATGATACCTAGTTAATGAAAACAGCTTTCATTTTGTTGATTTTTTATTTGCTTTTCTCTTGTCAGAAGGCTTTTTCCTTTTACCCTCCTCAATTTTTAAAAATATTTTTTAAAAAGTGAAGCAAGAATTACTCATTAACATTTAAAATTCATTACAAAAAGTCTTCAAACATAAAGCATTCATCCTGTAAAAAATGCAACTAATTATTCAATAAATTACAAAATAAAGTTAATGCAATAATCAATTTAAGTTTTAATGCAAGAAAAGATGAAAACTCATTTATTTAAACACATTTAAATACTTGTATTAAATATCTTTAAATTTAACCTAGAAAAAACAATTTTTCTGAAATGTAATTTAAAACACAATATAATAAAAATTTAAGAAAAGAAAAATTCTGATAATTTTTACAAGCATAAAGAAATTTTATAGTACAGCATTTAGAATATAATGTACCTTATAAACTTGACCATAGGTACCATTCCCAACCACTTCAATTAATTCAAATATGCCTGCTGGGTCCTAAAAATAAATTATTATACAAAGAAATAAGTTAAAAGTTGTTTTGGAATTTAAATCATACACTGCATAACTGATTTTTGCATTTTAAAACAAACATCAAAGGTATAAACCATATAGCCTCTTCAGGCATGTTACATTTCTTATAATTTGAATTTTTTTTACATACAAATAGAAAATGGAAATAAAATTTTGTGATTGCTCATATGCATCAGGAGTAGATAAACTAGCTTGATGTAAAAAGAGAAAATGATTCAACTTAGTTGCTTAAGATTGGCATGTTAAGGATAATACAAGTTTTTATTATTACATGCACATTTTGTTAAAAAAAAATTTTTCATACCAGTCTTTACGAATTACATTTTATAAGATTATAAATAATAAATTTACAATTACATCATTAATCACAAACACACTTTGGTGCAAATATACACACAAAGATTTTTACCCAGGCTAAATGCCATTTTATATCTGATTGATATGTTATTAAAACTGTACAAATTAGCTCTGCCACAATGACTTTTCCTTCAACATTATTACACAATAGCATTATAAATTTTCTTTCACCAGGATATTCCCATTTCTAAAATATTAGAATTACTTGGAATTCACCTCTATCACCAGCTAAGCCATGGTATGGTAAATCGAAATGTATAACACAGTTAGATTTGCTTTCAACTGTGAATAAACATACATATACCTGAATTTTTAAAGATTAAAAACAACGTCACATACAACAGGAAAAAAAAAATTAAATTTACATTCTTTCTAGTACAGTACAGGGATCAGCAACTTTTTAGCTGACTCGTGCCAAACCAATCTACCAATATGATTCAGTATACCACACAATAGGCCATTGTTTAAACAATTCGATTCCCGTAATAATGCATGCAGAGTTAGAGAATAGATGTCAATATTATACAGTTTTACTATATATTAATTTTGTATCATTTAAAGATATTTCTTAACGTAAAAATATAAATGTGTATAAAATATAACTATCTCATCAACAAAAATTAAAATTGTACATATACTATGCATTTTTAAACATATTTATTAAAATAAGAAATAGGTAACATAAAATATATGTACTTCCCTTCATTAGCTAAATTAAACTCAGTGGCAAAACAGCCCATGAGGGCCAAGGCCTACTGTTCCTATCTCAGTATACGTGACCTTAGGTGCTGAGGTGCATGAACAGATGTCCCAATCAGGTCATCAGCCTGATGCAAAACTTAGTCCCCAAGCAAGCTCGGCACTCATTTATCAACCTCTTGAAAGGATGAAATGCTGAGTCGACCTTGCCCAGCCTGAGGATAGAGTGAGTGAATATTAACGTCACACTATTTAGCTGCTTGAGGGCTTTTGGTGACGGACCTCGTAATTTTGAACCATGGTCAAATGACAAGGGTGACAACTGAGATCCGAGGATAGAACCCCCAGACCTGTGGTGTGGAAATGCGATACGCTGCCACTGGGTTTCTTTCCCTTCATTAGTTAAATAAAAAAAATAAATAAAAATTTTAATGCAAACCTAGTACTTGCACTGATCTACTTTCACATCACAAAATCAGGGGTGTAATGTGTGTCTTTCGATTTGACACAATTCTGAGCATTCAGTTGTTAAACAATTTCTTTGCGGAAAACATTTTTCACAAGGAAAGATTTTTTACTTAGATATGTAGAACCAAAAGCAGAGTACATGCAATTTTCTCTCTTCAAACAATTAAATCTTTCCAGTAATGACATTCAACAATTTACAAAATAGATGAAAGTTTTTCTTAAAAGAAAAGTTAATCTTAAGGTAAGTAAGTTTATCTTTAAATCTTTCAAATTTTTAGTAATTCTATAAATGTCCATAAATCTGAAAATGTTTGTCAAATAAGATCCATTACAAATTTATCAACTTCCATCCACTCAAAAATTGACAAATTTGTAGAGTAGTGCAGAGTGCCACTGAGAATTGCATTGCGTGCCACTTGTGGCAACACGAGCAGACGATTTTCAAATTAACAATTCCATTTTTAATTTATTTTTCATTTTGAACTTTAATTTCGTTTGAATTTTTCCAAGTAAGTAAGCTGAGTATGCTTGAGATTCTGATGTTGAAGAATATGTTGGTGCAAAAGTCGAATCGTGATTTCATTTCTTTTGAACTTAATGTTCCGAAAAAAACAGTCATGGATTGGAGGAGTTTTTACTGAGCGGTATGTATGGAAATGTGTGTGAAAGAAATTTACCCTCTTTTAGAACTTTCCTAAGAGCAGGTAATCCTTTTTTTAATGTTTTTGCTTGATTTCCTTTTACTTAAAAAAAATTAATTTTATGCATTAATCATAGCTTTATAAATATTTCTTTCAATTTCACAATATTATCTCTTCATTTTTATTTCAAAATTACAATTTATAAATCTTGGAGCACCTACGACTAAATTATGGAGCTTGGCTATTGAATCCGGTCACCTAAAACACATATCGCTAAAATAAGTTCCTTGGCGACCGCTTTTGGTTGCCAAACGAAATTGACTTTGCCCCCCCCCCCACCTATACCACACTTTAACCGATATTTCTTAAAAAATAAAAAGCATAAAATATATTTATTTCTTCAATAAAAATATAAAAAATTAAAATTGTACATATATCAACCCTCTCGCTGCACATCCCATGATTTCCACAGGCAACGTAGATGTAGCAAAATTTGCGCAACCCACGATTTCTGCAGGTATGTATTTTTTTCAACTATTTAGCTGTGCAACCCATGCTGTTCCTGCTTTCATTTAGGGTTTTATGTTCATATTTTTATGATCCAATTCTATATTTTAAAATAAAAACTGTTTTACAAAAACTTTTTGTATACTATAACTTAAAAATGTAGATTTAATAAGTAGATTTGAAATACATAATAAAAAGGCATGCAATTTTTTAACCAACTTTGATAAAATAACTATGGAACGAGAAGGTTAAATACTTTTAAACATATTTATTAAAATAAAAAATAGACAACATAAAATATAAGTATTTCCCTTCATTATAATTAAATAAAAAGGTAAATAAAAACTTTAATGCAAACCTAATGCTTGCACTGCTCTATTTTCATATCACAAAATCTGGGGTATAATTTGTGACTTTCAATTTGACACAATTCTGAACATTCAGTTGTTAAACAATTTATTTGTAGACTCAACATATTTTTCCTGAGGGAAGATTTTTTACTTAGATAGGTAGAACCAAAAGTGGAAAAAAAGCAAAGTACTCTTCTTCAAATAATGAAATCCCTCCAGCAATGATATTCAATAATTTACCAAATAGCTTTAAATTTATCTTTGGAATTATCTTTCAGATCTTTTCGCAATTCCGTAAATATCTGTAATTCAGAAGATGTTTGTTAAATAAGAGGTCCATTACAAATTTATCAACTTCCATTTACTCAAATATTGACAAATTTGTAAAGTAATGCAGAATGCCAATGAGAATTGTACCACGTACTACATGTGACACACGTGCCATAGGTTGCCAAACCTTGTTCTAAACATATCCACCTATCCATCCTTTCTGCTTATACATCCAATTCTACAAGCCTTCTGAAGCAAAATAGTTTATATAACTAAAAATCCTTTTAATAACAAAAAATCCTGACGACCAAAAAATAAATCATATCTAAAAGTTTTCAACCAAAGGATTTATTTTTTAGTTCTTCTAATTACTTTGAAAAATTAGATAATTTGTATGAATTTTTAAAATCTTACAAAGCCTTATTATTTATAGGAGATGGCTACTAAGCTATTTTGTATGCAATTTCCTGTCTCCTTTTTCGAAAATTACATGAAACGATTTTGGCGTGGTGTCACATGAAAGGACCCTGCATTATTTTGAGGTGCCCATGTGCATAGGAACGGTGTTATGCTATCCACAAAAAAAATAGCTGATTTTGCATCTGTGAGGAGTGAAAATGTCACAGTGGAGAGATTTAATTGTTTGAAGAGGGAAATTTGCATGTACTTTGCTTTCCGCTTTTAGATCTGCATATCTAAGCCAAAAATCTTTCCTCATATGAAAAATATTTCAAGTCTGATAAGAAATTGTTCAACAATTGAATGTTCAAAATCAGGTCAAACTGAAAGTCACACATTATACCTATGATTTTGTGATATGAAAGTAGAGCGGTGCAAGCACTAGGTTCTCACATGAAAATTTTTTTATTTATCTCTTTTTATTTAACTATAATGAAGGGAAATACTTTCTTGGGTGTTGTCTATTTCTTATTTTAATGAATATATTTAAAAATACATAATATAAATATACAATTTCGATTTTTTTTTTTTTTAATTTTTGTTGACGAAATACTAATATTTTATGCTGTTTGTTTTTATGGTTAGACATATTTGTAAATGATGCAAAATTAATACATAATAAAACTAAATTTATAGTACTGGACACTATTCTCTAACTCTGCATGTATTATCGTAGGAATAGAATTGTTTAAAAAATGTTCTACTGTGTGGCACGCTGAATCATATTGATAGATTGGTTTGGCATGCCACAGCTAAAAGGTTGCCAACCCCTATTCTACATCAAATAGTAAAAACAGGACATATACAGAAAGGCACATATTTAACACATATATAAGTACTCCCCTCTCCAAAATATATCCAAATTAATATGCATGAATAGAATGAATACTGTGTAACTAATCAAAATTTAAAATAATGATTCAATTTAAATATGAAAATATATAATTAGATAATAGTTTTATCAATTTACCACCCACACATTTCAAATGACATAGGAAAAATATACCATAAAATCCAGCATATAACGTGCACTGTGAACACAAAAAATAAGATCGAAATTTATGGGTGTGCGTAATACACTGGGTATAAAAATGATAGCTTGAAAAATAAAAAAAAGATGAGCATTAAAAAAAAATCAGACTTCTACATAGATTGTAATATTGTTTATTCAAAAGAAATGATATATCTAATAAACTTAAAGGGTTCTTCTAGAAATATACTAAATTTTTTTTCAAAAGTCTGGGATAATATATCGAATAAATGACTTAAAAACATAAGAGCCTTGTATAAACATTTCAGATTTCCTTTGTAAAAAAGGGGGTGCATGTTATACAGCAAATATACCTAAAAGTTAAAAAATGCAGCCTGAAAGTACGGGTGTACGTTATACACTGGTGTAAGCTATACATCAGATTTTACAGTAACTACTTCAATTCTCTTTATTTCCAATACTTTAGTATTTTTCTTTAATTGTACTCAATTTCTTTCCATAAATAATTTACTTTTATTAAATAATTTATCACAAATATAGAAAAGGTATTGCCTATTCTCTCTTTTTATGTTTTTTTTTTTTCCCATCTAAATTATACCATTTTATAAAACATTTTACTATATTCCAGACCTAAAATTAACCATTTAGGGTTTTTTTTAACCTTTAAAAACTTAATAAAATTCAAAGGAATAAAACTTAAGGGAAAAAATGCTTTCAATAAATAAAAAATCTTTTGTAAACTAATGCTTTTTAAAGAGTAAGTTTTTCATAAAAAGACTTATTTCAAGGAAATAAGATATTTTTAAAAACTTTAACAACTCTACAGTAAAAAAACTATTTAATCTTGCTTAAAAATGATTCAAGCCAAACAATTTTTTAAATGCTTAATTCCTAATTATTTATTTTAATAAGAAATAATCAATATTTTATTAAAATACAGGCTGAATACAGAATTTTTTATTGAAGTATGATCAGATTGTTCCAGTACCAAAATGTAATTAAAATATTTTTGAAATGATTTAAACTAGTTTTTTTATTGAACATATAAGTTTAACTCATAGTCTCACATGCACAGTATTTATAAAATCAGAATATATAATTTTCAAAACAGAATGCTAACAGATTAAAATTCACACTTCATTACCTTTGAAAAAGAAATACATCACACAAAATAAGCTTTCAGCATTTTTAAACATTTATAGTAAATATGAATAAGATACAGTTTAAATTTAAAATTCTAACTTTCATCTATGAAAATGTTAAAGGCACAAGTAAGAGATCTACAACAAAAACTGAAAATTATTTTAATTACATTTGTATTAATTCATCTTGGCTCTTTCTAAACAAATAATTCCAGATGCATTACTTTAAAAGAAAGATCTTCATTATTATTAAGTTTCAATTGAAGTATTTAATTACACAAAATAAAATATATATCATAACTTTCAACCTTAGTCATATAATTTATTCAGTTTTACTTTCTCTATCTAGCTAACTGGTACAACTTTTCCAACAAGTTAATATTAACTATAATACATTTGTAACTGTGATGAGGCAGTTTTCTTAATACTTCAAAGAATATTTGTCTTTTTCCCAGATTTTAAGCTTATACATCTTACATACAAACATATAAACTTATGAATCCTACATAGAGCACTTCTTTTTCTCCAGAAGATTTCACTTAACATCAGGAATGAGTTATTTTCTAAGAGCAAATATTTTAATTAAAGATTTAACTTAAATGTTTTTGAGACAACTTAGAAATTTTTGGTAACTTACAAAAACTAACTGATAATACATTAAAATATTTTAGAATACATTAAAATATTTTAGAATACATTAAAATATAAAATTATTAAATATATATAAAAAAATTGTTTACATGTCAGCCCTCGGACAGCATACTCAACACAGAATAATCCAGAAAATTATTACGATTATCGCACAATATTGATAAAATAATTTTGGTAAAATGTATCGTAAAAGCCAGTTGGCATATAGAATCGACAAATAATTTCACATCATCAGTTATATTACATACAATGAATTATATTCAGTACTCTGTTTTTTATGAACAATGAATGAAAAGAATCGGAACAGATTGGCAACATATACAGGAAAGACAGAAATACTTTAAAAATAAAATATTAAAAAGTAAATAATAAAAAATGTTTTCAATTCAAAATGTAAGCATTTTCAATGAATTCTTACTTTTAAACTATTTAAATCTATATCATCTAAACTGCAATTGACACTTTGTGTGACTGCCATTCTAACAGCTCTTCTCGTGCAGTATTATTTTATAATTTAACAAATCATAAAAGTCTCGGGACTAGATAATGACTAAAATCAGCTTATTGTAATTTAAATAATTGCTCAATAGCGATAGCTGTGACATTAATGTTAGAATAAATAGCGTTGAATATATATCGCATCACATCTATATACCATAGATACAGAAAACAACTCTTGTCAAAAGAATGCGGTTACGGCTACATCATATGTATAGCTGTTAGTTTCGGGTTCTAATACGAGTATAATTGATTAAAGCTACACAGATATCCTCTATATATTATACAAAAAAGATATCAAATCATAAAAAAAATTCTAGCTTTAATGTTCGGTACAAAATTAAATCCTATGAACAAATTTTTAATTATAATAATAGATTGATTATCGTCTCAAGGTATTTTCTCATGCAAAATTTTATAAATCAACACGGCTTCTAGTTATAAAAATAATTCACATTTACACTATGTCTACACATTAAGTTATTGGGGAAATAATCTGAGGTGACATAAAAACGAAATGATGGATACAACTGGTTTCAGTTAGTAAAAATTACTAAGACGAACAATATTTGTAGACCAATATCTGCACCTGATAGTGTTGCCACTCCTAATATGTTCAACATTTCCGGGAACTCTTCAGTATTCCAGATTTTAACCAGTTCAAAATACGCTAAGATCACCAAACAGAGCGAGTATCATTCAAATGTAGCTGTCTTCTATTAAATCTGGCTACGTCACAGATTTAGAGCAACACGAAGTAAGAAGAGTCAGAAAAAATGGTGGAATGCCGTTCTTCCGCAACACACATAATATAGTCCGAAATATACTTACATTTTTTAAAGAGAATACATAAAAAAATGAATTTTTAATGTCAGTTTTGGGCTTATTTTGAATGCTAACAAATTTTCAAAGAGTTTTAGAGTAATAATTTTAGTGTAAATGAAGAGATTAAAATAGAAGAAATTTGTACATGTAAAGACTCATAAAACAGTTCTTTTACATTTATAATTCTTTTTATACGTAAAATTTTCAATTTTCTTTGGTACAGTTGATATTTTCTTTTAAATTTAGGAATTCTTGTTTCTTAAATATGAAATTAAAAATTATAGAAATTTGAGAAAATACTATTGAATATGAAAAAGTTTAATTTTTAAAAGTTTTTCTCTGTTATCTTCTTTATTTATTACATTTTTATTTATTATTTTCACTGTATATCTTATACATTTTTTATATATTATTTTTAAGTGATAGTTTTACAATAAAACTATTTTTGATAAATTTATATAATAATTTTTAAGGTAAAAATCAATATTTGATTTATAAAATATGGTTTTAAAAAATACCAATATATATATATAT
>BMAV01020430.1:306430-361721 GCA_019973955.1 Trichonephila inaurata madagascariensis | reverse complement strand
ATGAAATGTTTAAAGTAATCGAGATGTAAAAAACTTTGAAAAAATAACTATGACCTCCGCTGTGAGAATTTAAGCTAAGGGAAGAAAGAGGATTTCAGAAAAAAGGTGAAAGAGGGAACTGTATCCCCCCCCTTTTAAATACAAAAGAAACCAGTCAAGCAAACGTGTTCCAAAGCTGTAATAGGCCCCATGCTGTTTCAAGCTTTTAAAAAGGGAAAGCATTGCGTGGGATACATCGGCCAGAGCCGTCTTTAAGAGTCTGTTCCTGTTGGCCGATATATCGGCCAGCCGTCTTCAAAAGGTTAATATTGGAACAATACATTTTTAAAACTTGGCGAGTATGTTCCTTTCATGGGTAGAGAACCACTACAAAAATGGCTTTTATGAAAATCGACTCCTACGGGGTACTACAAGGGGTTAAAAGGGGTGCATTAGATAAATATTTAATTTTTGCACTATCATATCCACAAACTTGAAATTTAGCATCTTCGTTTTTTTTTGTGGAATAACGATCTGCTAAGTAAGGGCTTGAAAAAAACGACCCCCAAGGGGTTTTTTGAAGGGTGTTTTACATTAAAAAAAATTCCCTTTTATGATCTACTAAACCTACAAACTTGAAATTTGGAAAACATGTTGTTTTTACTGAGTAGATATTAGCTTAGAAGATGGTTTTCAAAAGTCGACCCACAAGGGGTTACGGCGGCATTATAAATAAATTAAATCCCTTTTTTCAGCTAATAGACCCACAGACTTGAAATTTGTAAAATATGTTTTTTTGTTGTGCAGAGATAGGCTATTTTTTTTTTCGTTTAAATTGCAATTCACTTAAAATTAACTCATTAAAAACTTCTTTATCCTTCGATCTCTATTGTTTTATTTTTCCAACCACCCGTTTATCGCACGGGTGAATGGAAAGTCAGTTACTTATACTACTTTGTTAAATAACAACAAATAATTCGAGTAAGAAAAAAGTAAACTGAACATTTTATGTTCATTAGTTTGCATGAAACCACGTAATTTAATAAAACACACACAAGTGATACAAAAAAAAATTTAAGTCAATTCCTACGAAGAAACAACAAAGAAAATTTTTACTTTAGTTACTTTTTATCAAATAATTTCAATTAATATAAATATACATATAAATATGATATAATCACAATATTAAGTGACAATTAATTTCTATTAATTATCATTAAAGTATTCTATTGTCATCCAAAACTATCACGTATGTAAAATTTCAGTTCAACTGAATGCTTTAATACGTGAGAAAAAACAATCTTTTACAGTTTTGACCCAAGTCGCGAAAAATGAAGCTAATTTGACCGTGTCTGTAATTCGTTAAATAATCAGTTTCAGTCAATTAATTTAAATTAATTATAATTACATTATCGTATTGTCACCCAAAACAATTGTGTATAGAAAATTTCAGCTCAAATGAGTGCTTTAAAATGTATTTAATTAATGATTGAAAATTTGAACAAGATAAATATATATCGAGGGACAGTGAACTAATAGTAAGGATTGAATACGCAAATATAAACTTAATTTTTGTTATTAGGAGCCTCTGAAATACAATTTGAAACATATGTCTTAACGTCAATTTTACAAAGACTTCCGTTTAGAGCGCATGGTGACTTTTTTGCATAAAGTGAATATTTTTAGGGATATAATTTTTTTTTCTTTTTGGGTTTTTAACCCCTTTCCCCGGAGGCGAAACTACCATCATGGTTTTCCCGGGGTGAAAAACAAAAAAACTACGCTGTGCAATCGGTCTTTGACGAATTATTTCCTGTGTTTTTATAATTTCGAGGATTAAAAGGCCATGGGGAAATTTTTTTTAAAAAAGGAGGACGCATTTCTATTGAGCAGCCCTCCCCTCCCCTCTTCTTTCACACTTGTCAAAAGACCGACTACATTCTCCGAACAGAAAAGAAAACTAATCCAACACGACGGTTTTTATCTCTCTCAAAGAAGAAGTAAAGGCAAAAAGATAATAAGAGAAAAAAGATCCTACTTTCCGTATTGCGATGTTGGGTTGTGTGCTGTACCGTGCTTTCGAATTTATCATACACGATCAAATTTTATTTAATAATTTCAAAATAATTTATGTAAATGCAAATGATGTAAATAAAACTTGTAACTCAAAATAAAAGCTAGGTATTCTAAACATAATATGTGTTTTTAGTGTGAATTGACTCCAAAGTCCTGATTTTTGCCGTATAGAAAGCCATATTTACGGGTAAATGATTCATTTATTTGAATAGAGTTTTTTACATTAATTTTACGAGTGAGTGTGAGGGAATTTGGGATTTATTGGCGCAAGAGCCAATTTTGGCTATTCTGCGTCAAACATTTGTTTTAACATTCATAAAATTTTAAAAAAACAATATAACTTTAAAATCTCATATGAATCAGGTAACATCTGATTAAAATACAAAAAAATCGTACTAAAAATTATTTTTTTAATTTAACACTATAAAAACTTGAAAAATTAAGATAAAACGTTACAGAATGGTAAACATAAAAACGGGAAAACATTATCACAAAATTCAAACCGCCTTATTTTCTCCGATTTTTGTCGGTGTCGTGTATTCTTTGAAACCACTTAATATTCCAATAATTAAATATTCATCCCCTAAAATAATCATTTTCCCCATCTTCTGACGTGTAATTAAATTTCTTTTTTGGCTTATGTGGTGTCATTTGAATTTCAATGTCGGGTTTTGGTTATGTGGAAAATTTTTCTTTTTTCTGTTTTTTGTTTTAAATTATTTGCAGCCTTAGATACTGCGGAAGTTCGAGTATTGGATGTGGTAGGGTTAAGTAATGGTATAGTTGGCATATTCTTAGCTGATAAAGATGGAGGTATTTAGGCTATTGTCATGGGTAATACTATTAGTAGAAATGGGTATAGGTAACCGAAATTTACTTGATTTTTGTCTAGAGTTACCGCAGATGTGGAAGGAAATAGATTTGATTGAGTAAATGAGGATGATGTGGAGACTACAGAAATTGTGGACGTGTTTTGCATCTGATTAGCAGATCTTGGTTTTAGATATTTCAAAGGTGGACAAAAGATATTTAAGATGCTCGGATTTGTTTGGGTTTCAGTAGATATATTTGATGGTTTAGTATAGCTTGAGCATAGTTGAAGTTAACTGAGAGAGACTATTAATTTACGCGCTTCTATAAATAGGATATGTTTTTACTGGTTTTAATTTCTTTTGGACCTGTTTTTCTAATTTCTATTTTAGGCGTAGTTTTGAATTTGATGGATGGGTTTCAGCACAATTGACACATTTCGGCTCTAGTGTATAATCCGTGGAAGAATGCCCAGCGGATGCACATCTAGAGCAAGTTAACCCTTAACTTCGCACCGTTGCATTTCTGCAACATATGATTTATTTTAATTTAACAGACTCAATATTTTTTTAATTATCTACAAATCACTTATCTGAGAAGAAAAAGATTACTGCAATGAAATACATGCTAATTTTGTCACTAGAAGACTACATTTTTTCCAGAAATCACTACAATTATAAAAATCACTGATGCCTTAAGAACTGTGTTTTCGCTATAAAAAGAATCCATTATTTTTTTATACTTCCTCTTGTTTATTAACGAAATAAATTACCAGGTAAGAAATTTAAACATTTTAGGATGATAATAAAATCCTCATATAAAAAAAAGTTTTGTAATTTACAGCACTACTGCGCAATGCAAGCGCACTGTTCTGCAAAAACAAAAAACAACAACAACAAAAAAAATGACTGAAATTTAATTTAAAACTGCTTAATTTTTTTTTTCATATTTTCCCCTTTTATTATTACTTGAAAACTAATTCATATATTTTTTTCATAGAAATTTAAAAAATTGCGAAGTTAAGGGTTAATTCACCGCGGCAAAGGAAGTTAGAATGTCCGTACCTCTGGCACTTGTGTAACAGCGAAGAGGATTCGGTTTATAGGGACGGATCTTACAATTTAAATAACCTGCTTTTATTGTAGACGGAAGCTTAGGGCTACTGAATGTCAAAATTAAATGTTTCGTTGGGATAATTGTATCATCTTTTTTCAAAGTAATTCTTCTGACCTGGGTAACCCCCTGGTCAAAAAGTCCTTCGAGAATTTCTGCTTCCGAAACGGACAATAGATCTGGCTCAGATACGACACCTCGTCAGAAATTTAGCGATTTATGAGGACATACCGTTAAAGGGCAGTCTAAAAACGTTTAAACCATTAAGAAAGATTTTGTTTGTAAAGCTGACGTAGTTTCAATGAGCAAGTCTCCGGATCGTAACTTTTAATCCTTTTCGTATCTTCACCTATTCCTTTTAGTACTTTCTGAATAGCAAATGGAGACTTCCGAGACATTTCATTGTTTTGTAATGATAAAATCAAAAAGCATGAATAATTTAAAACATCATCAATGGTAAGGTTGGGTAAAACAAGGCCTTTACCCGGGCACAGCTGCTTTGGATCCATAAGTACGCGTACATAACTTCGTTCTGAGGTGCCTCCACCCACCACGGAGTCCAACAAGGGAGGCAGTGTGCCGGACATCTGGCAAAAACCAGGCACGGCGCTTACCTGGTGTACACTCAGAATATAATGACAGGAGCGGGCTCACTCCTGCCACCCGACTACAGTGAAGCGTGGGCCAAAGGGAACGCAGAGGTATCCCCAGAATACCATTTTCCTCCTTACGGGACGCCGCACACGGCAAACATGCGGGTCGGAAAACCAACGGTATTAGTATGAAAACAATGAAATAATACTAATATCAAAATAATCGAACAATTAAAGATTAAACTAATTAAACGCAACACAAAAGAAACACAAAAAATGTAATTAATAATTAATATTGAGTTATCTAATAAAATACAAAACCAACACTTGTATACAAGTATATTCGAAATAGTAGTCTATAGTCTGCGTAAAAAAAGAAAAAAAAAATTGAAGGATAAAAAGGGGGGTCGAAAATAAAAAGGAACACTAGGGTCGATCTGGCTCTCATCGGGGTCGTGACCCCCGTGTTTAACAAATCATAAACCCCGGGAAAAAGGAAAAATGGGGGCCTCGGGTTGGCACCCGTACTCACCTAAAGAAGGTGAGCCCCCTGGGGGGCATTAATTTTAGGAAATTTTGTCTTCGAATAGTGCTATTATGTTCAAAAAGATATGTATGTTTGAAAATATGCATTAAAGAATTGACATATTTTGATCCAAAATCCAGAAATTAAATGAGCCAGGAAAGGGTTAACTTAGTGTTGCCTCAAGGCAACATTCCCTGTTTGTGTGTAATTTTCTTCATAAATAATAATAAAAAACTTTTAAGAAAATTAAAAATTCTGAAATATTTGTACATTACTTTTTGTTATTATCTTGAATCCAAACAATCAAATAAATCCGAGTTTATGAGTGAAAGAGGTTTAATAGGGTTGACGCGCAAATACTACAATAGAGACCGAAACAGAAGTTATAAAGTTTAGAGTTGAATTTTTAGATCTATATACCTTCCTTATTCCTCAGACATTGTCCATCATATTATTAGCTTCTTTTTTATCTGAGGACGACCATCATATCCTTGATGACAATTTTTTTAGACACATAAGTCAGTAGTTTTATAAAAAGTGAATATTCTCAAATTATTTCCTTACCAAGGGTGTTTTCCTTGCGATGGCAGATATTCCCATGCATAAATTTATATCGCCTGAAAATACTGAAGCGTTATTTTTCTGCGGTCAAAAAGGAAAGAACTTTCTTTTTTGGTTACCTGATACATACTTGTAAGAGAAAATTTACATCGTACCCTATCAAAAAGGAAATTTATGCCAATATGTACCTAATTTTTTTGGGTTCGGATAATGTGAATAAAGATTTCTTTTGTACTCAGGTTCCCTGCTGAGGAAACGCATCTTTATTTTTATCGACATGACAGAATTTCTTCCAGGAAATGCCCCAAGGTTTCAAACTACCAAGAAAAATACTTTCTTCCGAAAAATGGTAAGAATTCAGAGCATTGATATGTACAAAATTCGAAAGCATGCAAAACGATTTGACAAAACAAAATGGTACAAAAAATTATTTTTGAATATTTTTTTGAATCTATTCATGCAATTTAAATAAATACTCTAAAAAATTGATACCTTGTATTTTATCAATATATACATTGGTGTTTAAAATTAAGAGAATTTTTAGTTTTTTCCTATTATGTTTCTCTCTAGAACTACTGGGCATATTTTACTAAAATTTAGTATGTATATTGGGCTGGTATAATACAAAAAAAATATTCACATTTAATAGTTAAAATACACACGCGTGATTGTGCACAACACTTACCGAAGTCGGAAGATATGAAATGGCAGTTGCATAATTAACAAAAAGAAAAATTATTTTATAGGAGATATGGCCCCTTTTTCCCTTAAAAAATCCATGATTTTATCCCACAATACAATTTATGAGCCCCTGAAACTAATCCCGCATTCAGGTGTCCGTGGTAGCTAAGTGGAAAAGGTATCGACTGGCGGGATTGCGGTTTGACCCCAGTACCACTAAAGCCCGAAGTGCAGGGCAGCGTCCCGTTAAATCTTCAACTCAAACTTCACCCCGTTGGTTGGTGTGGTATTAGGAAGGTGGTCCAGCTCAGGTGTCGTCAATGTCACTTGACCATGGTTCAAAATTAATGGGCCGCCCCAAAAACCCTCGTGTGCTAACATGTGACGTTAATATACATTCATTCCCACGCAATCAGCAACTTTGTTTTCAGACTTTGGATGGCTCTTATAAAACTCGTGTTTCTTGATTTAAAAAGGACAGAACTTCTAAATAGTGTATATATTTTTTTAATTTAAGTATAATTATATATATATATACCTTTTATGCTCTCGTATTCCCCTCCCCTTACCCAAAGTGGGTACTCAATAAATAAACATGATTTCTAAATTATATGTCTAAATCTAATAGTTCAAAAACGGATTTCTTTTTCATCGATCAGCTCCAGTAACTCACTTTGAAAATTAATTTCCGTATGACCCATGCTTAACGATTTTAAAATTTACAAGAGAAACCAACATACTACTATCATTATTGTTGGTCTAGTAGTTCGAAAAAGAAATTTTTTTATCAATACACCTCAGTAAATCTCCGCTCCTCCATGGGAGTCAATTTCTGTAAAATCGTTTCTCAGCAAATTTCAGTTCAACATAAGTAATATGCATACCAAAAATGTCATTGTGGTAGGTGTAATATTTTAGAAACGGGATTGATTTTCTTTTTATAATAATTTTTTCCATACCTCTCCCGGGTTTTACTCTAGTACATCAATTAACTAAAAAAAACTGTTTTGAAAAAAAGCAAAAACATGGAAAAAAAATCATCAGAAATTTAATGAAATTTAATGCACAAATGACTTGTATTAGTACAATAAAATACAAAATTTTTTAAAAAAAAAAAACAATATTAAGTGCCGAAATCGGGATTTGGTGCAGCCACCCCGCTGCAATAAATTCTATACGACATGACAGGCAGTCAAAACAGGTTTTGAATTCCCCTTGGAAGACAATTCCCTACTGCTTGTATGAGCAGTAAAAATTCGTCTTTTTGGGTGCGGGTGGTCAGGGCGAGATGCCAATCAACCATATTCCCCACGTGCTCAATAAAATCCGGCGAAAGAGCAGGCTAAAGGAAAAGTTGCATATGTTGGGGTGCGAAATCTCGGGGTTTTGCAACATGTGGGCGTGCATTATCCTGTTGAAAGTAGTTCCCGGGGGTGACGGGGAAAGGGGAAAAATTTCGAGCTGTAGCACTTCACAGACGTACCTGTTGCTATTGAGATTACCCTCAATTCGTTGCAAATTGGATCGTCATGATACGAAATACACCCCAAACCACAACTCTGAGTGTTAGGTCATATGTCGTTCGATAACCCACTTTGGGTGGCAGCGTTCACCGGCATAGCGTCTAACCCAAATGAGGCTATCATGGGTCAAAAAATTGAAGCGTGATTCACCCTAAAAAGACAATTTGGGAAACCAAAATTAGCTTCCCAAGGCTTTTGTGCTCTGGGGTTCATTCCGCCGCAGACGTCGATGGTTTGCCGTGAGGGGGTCCCGTAAAAAAAACCCCTTTTCCCGCAATCTCGGTGCGGCAGACGTCGACGAATTGCCCAAACCAATTGCCCTGTGGCAGTAGCCCAATGTGCTGCCAAATCCCCGGAGGATGCTGTAGGGTTTATTCACCGCCCCCAAACGCAGCAGGTGTCGATCGTCCCCGCTGACGTCCCCTTTCCCTTCTCCCAGTTTTCGATTTGGTCGGTGCTCGTGGCCCGGGTTTAAACCGCATCACTGTGGAACTGTTCCGCTGTCCCGGTTTCTTTTTCCCCGATAGGAAAACCCCTCCTTCTCGAGGCCCGATAATCCTCCCCGTTAAAAATTCCCCCAAAGATGGAATTTTCCTCTTTCGTGGGTTGCATTTTTGGGTCTCACTAAACGTTCGCCACTTATAAATAATCATTAACTATTTTCAACGTTCCGCTACAACCTTCTGATTATACGCTTTCAGCATCAGTTCAGAGGCCACTACGCACGCCACGAATGCGCGGTGGCACTGAAACTTTACTGTTTACAACACCCCTAAAATTCTATTTGCTCCCAAGAGTTCTTTTTAATTCTGATGATTTCTTCATGGTGTTGCATTTCTTACAAATACCAGTGTATGTTCTAAATAGATTCTAAATTTATCAAACAAACATGCCTATCAAATTTAAAGTCCATAGGTATATTCCAAAAACGGGTATATTCATTTTTAACGCCTCTTAAGACCTTGGAATGCACCTTTGACTTCAATGTTCACAAAATTCCTTCTATAGAGGATCTCTAGTCTATAAAAGGAACATTCCTACCAAATTTTAAGTCTATCGGTGTAGTTAAACGGGAATAGTTCAAAAACAGGGTAGTTCAGAATAGCTTAAAAACGGGAATATTTATCTATAACTCCCCTTAAGCCCTTGTAAAGCCCCATGGCGGTCGAATTGAAAAAAAAAATCCGTTTTTAACGGATATCCGCTCTATGAAAAACATGCCTACCAAGTTTCAAGTTTATAAGTCTGATAGTTCCGGGGATATCGTGATTGAGTTAGTCGCTTTTCTCCTTTATATAGTATATAGATTCTACTTCTCAACTGACACTAAATATGAATAATAATAATAATTTTTACGCTTTTGAAAATCACGGTTAAAAGTATTCAGACAGCTTAACTATTGTTTAAGTCACTTTTTATTATAAAAAGAAAATACTGAGTTCACAAGTTCATCTCCATAGTCTCTAGTGTTCATTTTCCTTTTCTTTTAATGATTCTAACTACACACGATATTCCTTATTCATATTATTAACATTATATATTGTTACTGGGGTTGTCCAAAACAATTAAATCCTCTTAAAATTCAATTAATTCACATAATCTAGAACGCTAAGAAAACTTTCATGTATCGATATCACTGCGACACCTAATCGTAATCTTAATTTGAGAAATAACATTCCCACTTTATGAGAGAGCTAACTTATTTTTTGTTATTCCCACAGAGAAGCCTAGAGAGCTCTCAGCATGAGAAAAACATCAAGAAGTAGCGTAACTGATTGGATTGCTCCACAGCAATTGGTTAAAGCAGACAGTAGACAATCTATCAGTCTCCCAGAATAGGGGTTCGATAGTTTTGTCTCACTCCTCCCTACACTCTTTGACTTTTTTTTTTCGATTTTTATGTCTCCTTCGTTCTTTGTCCGGCAATCGGATGCTTTATACCGAGTGGAAAACTTTCTCTTTGAGAAATCGAGATATTGTAGATTTTCAAAGACGATCGGATACTGCCAGATGCGATAAAAGGAAATGGAATTTGTCAGGAAGTTTCACAGCTGTTCTTTGGCATCAAAAGGAAAAGAATGATAAAATATGGGGTGGAAGTTGAATTACTTAGTCCATGTAACGTGTAGATAGGATTTATGGGTAATTTTAAGTTGGAAGATATATAATTCTTTTTAATTAACTAATAACAATTTTATGTTAAGGGAAACATTTTTCTCCATTTTAAAATTAGTATTTGTCGTATTTAATCGTAACATTATATGCATTTTTGTGCAGAATGTCAAAATATAGAACGTTATTTCGAACTTAATTATGTAAATTGAAACGTTTAGAAAAAGAAACTGTTAGATTAGCTGTTACCACAATGATATAATATTCACATATTTTTATTACTTATTTCAGTTTTTTGGGTAGCGTAATAATATATTACTATGTTTTATGTTATTCGGTAAGAATATTTTTGTGCAGTAATAAAGCATATTTAAACTAATCAAAAAATACCCGATGTAGAAATATATTTATCCAAATTGATTTCACACATGGTTCAACAACTCTACACATTGTTATGCATTTTCTTATAATTTTTATTTATATTTTACATCTAAACAAACTAAAAAAAGATTGTTATATATTACTATTTACTCTAATCAAACTTATGGTCATAAAATATATGATCTTAAAAATGAACAACAGTTCAATAAAATTATTTAATGTTACTAATACTTTTTAAGCAGAAAAATTATAGAAATATATTTAACGAGTGAAACTAAAAATTAAGAACGTACCATTAGTTTATAAATACTAAAAGCATCAAAAATTTAAATTTTTTTTTCTGTGCGAAAACGAATAGAGAGTAAAAGGAATTGATAAATTATTTTTTTCTTTAAAAAAAGTATTAAATCTTATTAGCACGCACTTCTTTATTTTCTTAGCATTCATTCCTATTTATGAGATACAAAAAATTAAAAGTTTGTTAAAAAAATTGTTCTTGCATGTATGTTTTAAACCATATGTGTTAATTGCAATATAGTTATTATTTTAATAATAAAAACAATTAAGACTACGTCCATATCTTTTTCGGTTCATCCGATAAATTGTACTGTAATCAACAATTACAATTTCAAAACGATTTTTTTTTACATTTTTCAAGCGAACATCATTTTATAAAATTGTCTTTTAATATTTCTTTCTTTCATGAAATACATGTCTTCATTATGTGTAATATTGTTCTACTAGAAGTTATTTTAAAATTGAAAAAGGCTTTAACTGGAAAACACCCCTTAGGACATGCATTAAAAACATGGAAAAAGCTCAGATGTAATCATCAAGAGTTGTGGATCATTTTATTTTAGAATATAATTTAATCATGTAGGTATTGTTGTGGGAGGTGAATTTTTCATCAGGAAATATCTTATGTAGCAAAAAAGAATGAATTTTAATTTACCGCAAGACTATATCAAAAGGTGTATTACATATTACAGCTTTTATAGACGTTCTTTAACTGACTACCTTCAATATTTTGTTTTCCCAATTTTTAAAAAAAATGGTTATAAGAAAAAATAATTTCATTTATGTTATTTTTAATTGCATTTGAATTTTGGAAAAAAAAATGTACAATTTATTATTTTTTAACATGTAAAATATTCTCATTTTTTATTATTCTGCATTCTTTTCTTTTTAAAATTAAAAACAATATTTAGAACAACACCTTAGGGAAAAATTCGAACAAAACCCTTTTTAAAACTTAACACAAAAAAAAAATGAAAAGGTTTTTGAAAATGTAAAAGGGAAAATTGCTTGTGAATATTACAGTTTTAGAATAAATATAATGTAACACAAATTAATATTAACGAATTGCACATCCAGATATAAATTATTTACAATATTGTAAGCATTCATTATATAAAATTCTCTCGTAACAATATTTATAACTTTAAATCACTGAGATAATCGTTAAAAAAATTACTGCTCAATTTAGAAATAGTATGAACATTTTTATTTATTTTACGTTGTAAAAGAATCTAAACATATTACTATCAATATATAGTTCTATTTCGTATAGAGTAGAATTCAATTATATTATTTTCATTTAAAAGTTGCATTTTCTGCTACTTAGAAATTCTTTACCTCTCTCTACAAACAAATACAAAATTCAAAAACTCTGTTTATTTAAGATTTAACTTGAATCCGAACGTTTGTGTTGTGTGTTTATTGATATTTCTCCATACAGCACCTTTGAGTATTATTTCTTCAGATGGTGTTTATAAAATATTGTCTTCTATTCAGTAGAAACATAGTGTTCATTCCTGAAAGGGAATTAAGGATATGTTCCTGTGCTTGTGCTTGACTTTAAATTGAGTACATGCATGTAACGGGTCTTAAAGTGTATCCTCTTTGTCCAAATTGCAATGTGTTTCAAGTCGCTTCTGCTCACATCTTGGCTTGTATTGTTGTATTGGTTGCCATCATAAAAGCCAGCTGTTCTCAAGTCCTGCTACAGTTCTTCATTGTTTAAAAAGCACGGGTTCATGAACTTGATCTAGATGTTTCTGTAGATCAAGTGGGATATGAAGCAGCAGCAAAAAATTGAGTACATATTATTTATTTTGAGCGTCATTTCTATTATAATTTTTAAAGAAAATTTGAAAAATTAGAATACTCGCAGTAGAGAGCCGTTTGGTATCAGATGGTATTTGTATGGTATCAGATGTGCTGTGTGATAGTTAAAATATTTCTAATTGCTTCTTATTTTTATTTTTTAAATGAACTTTTTTTCCTAGTAATTCCAATGTACAATAATATATTGTAGCTTTATGAGCACAATCGTTGGTGGAATAACACTTACAGAGAAGTAATTTATGTGATAATTTTTCCTTGTTATTACTAACAAATAAATATAGAAACATTACAAATGGGGAGGGGAGTTTAGAGAGAGCGGATATATATTTAGAAAATAATACAAAAGAAAAGAAATTTATTTGATTATGTACTAACTTCTCTTTTCCAAAGAATGTAAAGATAATGTTTTACGGCATCCGAAAAGATGGCGTTGGCTAAACAAAGATAGATTACTTTTCCCAATAGGTTTGAGAAAAAATACACGGTATGTGTTTTTAATTTTTTTTTTTTTTTTCAACTTGTTTTTTTTAATAATAAGTACAAGATTGTTCTATGAAGGCATGAACTATTTCATTAAAGAAGAAAACAGGGCATATTTTTTTTGAAACATGGCAGTTGGTGCCTTGAAACAATGCTAACAGAAGTAACACCATCTACAGTATATAAAAAAAGAGAAAATTGTTCAGCGGGTTTCTTATTCGAAAATTGCATTAAACTGCTGATTGTTAGCGTTAAAGTCGTCATATACCTCGTGTAAGAAGGAAGATCTCTTCACATTACAAGTCGGAATTTAACCATGACTAAGCTGTGGCTCAGCGGGATTGCTGGTCTGTTGTCTCTTTTGCCTCTTTTTCCACTGGGGTGTATTGACATTTTTCATAAAAATTGGTGGTGAAAGGATAGTCACAGACCCATGTTTATCTCAGTGGTTTCCGTCCACAATACCCTTAGTAGGACACCGATGGTTCCTGTGGCGTCTTGTGTGACCGTCCAACACTTCAACTTCAGTTAATAGAGTCGGATTTTACAAATCTTCCCGGACGACAGGACAAGTGAGTGAGTTAAATATTAGCGTCGACCGTTCAGCTGGGCTACCCAGGGAAGGTCTCGGGCCACGACCTGTAATTTTGAACCATGGTCAATTGATCGATACCTGAACCTGGCACCCTCCTAAAACCACCAATTAAATGGGAGGGCCGTCAGCCTGGACAGATTTTAACGTGCATCGCCAGTCCTCACACGGCTTGTCTTAGCGTTTCAGTTCTAAAACTCATACACATGCCTGCCATGATCCGACATATTGACCATCAGCCACGCAGCCCTGACGACAAGACAAAGAATCACATTTATATCCAGCAATGTATTCAGCACTAAAATTAGAAAGTCGGCAACCACTGTAATGGTACTGCCAATATATAAGTACCTACAATGTTTTCATTTAACTGTAAAGGATGAAGTACCAGCCAAAATAATTTTGAGACCAATCAAACTGGTACATATATCATCGTGACGAATCTATCATTACATGGATGCATAAAAAATGAAGTTTTACAGTTTCTTTTCATTTCCGTCATAAGGGACCAGAGGGTAGAGTGGTGATATAGATTAGTTTCGGTACGTATCTCAATTATCTTATGATCGTAGAACTTGTATATTTGATAGTCACTGTCGCATTTCGAACATGTCAAGGTGCGTGGCTGTGTCTTATTTTCAAGGCATCCATGACATTATTTTTACACTAAATAATACCAGAACACGTGTTGCCCAAAATTCCTTCATCGATACATATAACATTCAAATGATTATTTTGCCTACACCACGTTTTCTAGATTTGTCACCCACAGAGAACATCTGCTCATGTATTATCGAGAGTCTAGAGCCCCACCGTTACCAGCCACTACTTATTAATAAATTCAAATGAAGTTGTTCTGTCCTCCCAGTTTAGTTAAACTCGTTTTCTAAACGGGTTAAAGCTGTTATTGCAATCGGAAATGGCAGCTCCAGGTACTAAATTCTACACACTGTATATTATTAATCACCAGTATAAACTTAATATTCCTCTCTTCCCATTACAATAAATAAGAATCTGACATTTGCTTTCTTATGTGATGAAACTTTTTTAATGAGAAACAGTGTTAATTCAACCATTTTTAAACTACAATTTAAAATTCGGAACATTTTTGGCGCAAGGCATTCCTAATCAAAAACAATATTTCCAACCTTTACACGCGCGTACACGCAAAATGAGCCCAAACACATGCATATATACATAAGTGTTTACATGCACATATGTGACGGGCTCATTTGTCTTTTCTTTATCATGACCTCTGGGTTCTTTGGGGGCCAAGATTAATGGCAACACTTTTCCAACCAAAACCCAAGAAGCAAAATGAGAAGCTGAAATGCAAATGAGATAGCTTTTAAATAACAGTTTCAGTAAGTCGTATGGCAATTGTAGTGGGAAATGTTATACAAAACGAGAATTGACAGCCAATTATGAAGTTACCTTGAAGATTAAGCCAATAAGTCAAGGTGCATACCATTGCACGCGCACCCAGACTCCTCGTCATAAGATTGAAACTAAAATTGGATTTAGGTAGGATTGATTATTTGATATTAAGACGTAATATTATTAGAAGGGAGATTAGGCGACTTAAGTATTGATAGTGGTCCAAGTTATGCGATTCGGTTTAATTATTACTGTGTGTTTGTTCATAGTAGATTCTCACATATATATAATGTTATCTAAGTTTCATTCTTAATAAAGTCATATTAAGAGTTTAAAAATGACTATTCCTTTTGTAAACCCTACACCTCTAGCTCACGCGGAGATAATCGCCAGTACTAGGCCTTTGGGGTTTCACACATATACATACACATGTTTATGTATACATGACAAATATTCATTATTAAAATATCACATGCATTCTTTTTTTATGAAGTTAGTATTTTGAGAAAATATATCTGATATTTTGTTCTCCAAACGAGCATTTATTTTTTAAACAGAAATTAATTATAAGACTTATAATGCATCAATTCAAATTAACTATGTACAATATAAAATAACTCATTTTGAATAAAATGAAAATCAAACTAATTATCAGTCTAAGGCAGAAAACATTTATTTCTAAAATATTTATTGTATTATTGATATATTATCAATAAAGATAAACATTTACTTAGTCATGCATCTAAATGTTATCTACAATTAATCATTATTATTAAAAACCCTGATTTTTGAAAAAGAGATAAGAGTTTTATCTCTAAAATTACTGTAAGTTACATTTTAGATACAGCAGACAAATTTCCCATTATCCTTAAATGAATCATTAAGACTTTGGAGAATAGGTCTGGCTCAAGAACGTCTGAGTATTATGCAAATTGCTCTTACTCCTTGCATTAAAATAACGAGAAATCTTTGCAGTAGAAATAAGACTTTTAGCACAAAATGAAAAGTTCGTCTATATGGGAATAATATTGCATATCTCGTATGAATATTTAACCACATAAGCAAGCATAAGCTAGATTCTCATTTTAGAGAAAAATATTATTATTATTATTTTCATCCTTGAACAAACGCAGTTATTTTTCCTGAGATTGAAGTACGAAAGAAGGAAGTAATCTTGAGATAAAAAGATTGCTTTTGGACATTCCAATATGTGTCACATAATTTTTTTCCTGACTAATAAACAATACACATACACAGGAAGTAACAATTCAAATTGTATGGGTTTAAGATGCAACAAGTAATATAAAAAAAAGTCTCAATCCCTACTTAGATCAACAAAGAAAAAAATTATTTTAGCTACTTTTATTAAATAGTTACAATTAAAATATAAATATGTATATACATAGGACAGAATCACAACATTAAGTGGCAATGGCATATTAGAATTATCTGGAAGTGCGAAGCGTATTGTCATCCAAAACAATCGTGTGTATAAAATTTCAGTTCGACTGGATGCTTTGAAACGTGAGAAAACAAATCCTTTTCAAGCTTTGACGCAACCCGCCAAAAATGATGTCAACGTGGCTATATTTGTAATTCCTTAAATTATTAGTTTTAATCAGTTAATTTTTACTAATTATAATTAAATTATTGTATTACCATCCAAAATAATCATGCATATAAAATTTCAGCTCAATTGAGTTCTTTAATATGTATTTTATTATAACGATTGAAAATTCCACCAAGATAAATAAATAAATATATAGAGAGTGTGACGTAATAATAGGAATTGAAAAAGGTATGAGGATGGGGCAGGGTTTCGACTACCTATTAAATTGATTTTATATCAAATAAGACTAGATTATAAAATTTCAATGGAGCTCGAATGGTATAGCCTAAGCGTCGACAATGGTACGAGTACTGTAACGGGTTCCATTCGGGCTGTCTAGTAATCCTCTGGTGTAAAAAACTCTTTTTAACTGTGAATTTAGTTGAGAATTTTTTTTGTGGAGAATAGTCGGTTTTATGCAAAGGAGAGCTTCTACTTAAGAGCTGGTCGCGTGGAGTAGGTGGGAGGATGGTTGAAAATTGAAAATAAGATTTTTATATCCTGGCAGGTCATTTAGTACCGTTAATCCATTTATGCTGTATATGTATGTGCATCGTCCCGTCAGAAATTGGTGCCTTCGTGTTGCGGAATTATTGTATACTCAAGTCCTCCAATGGAGGACTCTTGCATTGTCCTGCTATGCTTAAAATTATTCCCACGGCTTTGGAATATAATAACATTACACTGACAGTGCTTCTAAGGAATTTACTTATTTCGCTAAAGAGGTGGGGAAAATGAATTTGAAAGGCATATTTTGAAATGACGATGAAACCTCATAGCTACAAGTTTTATTCGTCCTCCTTAATTCTTCTTCATTTGTAATCGTTTTTACTTACCATGTGAAATGCATGAGCTTTCTATTTATCCGTTTGGATACTAGCTTCTTTATGTGTTCAACCATGTTTCAAAGATGTCCCCAGAACATATATACTTATTTACCAAGCACAATCATATAACGAAGTCGCTAAATCTCAGAGAAAAGTTCGTTATATGGAAAATTCGTTATATAGAGGTTCATCTTCCAATATATTTTAAAAACCACACAACAAAATTTTAAATCCATATTTACTTCATTGAGTTATCCTAAAGAAGTAATTATTCATACCTTTTGTAAATTATTATCTATTTATTTTATAATCTTACCCATCAAAGAAAAAAAAAGAAAACCCAAGGAAACAAGAAAAAAGAAATGTCAAGAAATGTACCGTATTGTCACCATTAATTAATTCTTACACAAAATAATAATTTTAGATTTCAAAGCCAAGTAATTTTAGAATATTATTTATAACTATAACTCGACTGAGGGTACGAGATATCGAAGTTGTTTCTATGCACAATGGGGGTTAGTTGTACCTCTTGGATGCGAACCACCCCAGCGTCATATTAAGTGTGAGTTAGGGCACCCAACCCCAGTTCAACCTTATGACCACCATAAAATATAACAGGAGAATAACTCTGAAAATGTCCGGTATAAAATATCCTGTTACTGTTGGTGCCGAAAACGGAGTTGTAAGGACCGTTACATGTAGAAATGCCTTTTGGGGAGGTTATTTTGTACAAAAGAAAAATCGTGAAGTTTTGTCTTAGGTTCCAAAATGCTCGCACAGAGGTTCGCTGAGTACCGGATGTTCTACCAGGTCATAATCCCCAGAGATCATTTACGTTTAGTCTTGTCCCAACCCCTTTCTTTTAAAGTATAAGTAAATAATTTTTAGGTGAACAATGCCTTTGTCCCAAACGAACTGCGTAACAAAGTCCCCTTGCGAGATGTTCAGCGGCAGAAAGGTGGAAGTTCACCCACCGTAACTTTTCCTCGGCAGTTTAAGGGTTAGTCTGCTTATTCACGCCGTCAGCAAGAGCACTCAAGACAACTTAAGTGTTTATGTTTCATTGTGAATAAATTCAATAAAGTCTGATTGTTCTCGGGTTTACTTATTTAAGTGCATTCTCAGTTAAGTTAATTAAGTCTATTAAGAGAATACAATAACAATTGTTTAAATTGATAAATGGTTGATTCGAATTTAACCATCCCACCCGTAGTCCGAAGATTGGCAGTGCCACATTTGACATGCGGCACAATGCCCAGTGACACTCTGCATTACTATCTGTATCTGTTTTTCAATTCTTACTATTGGCTCACAATAATCTCTATTTATTTATTTATTAATTTATTTACTTATTTTTTTATTTATTTTGGTAACAACCCGTTAATAAAATACATTTTAAGTCCATTGAGCTGAAATTTTATGTACATGATTATTTTGATGACAATAAATAATTTACAACCTCATAAGTAATACAAAAATTAAATCGGAGCCCAAACCTTAATTATCTTCCAGTGAATTAAGTGTAAATACCTCGCCCTGTCTATATTCTGTGTCGTAAAACTTGAAAATGATCTCACGTTTAAAGCATTGAGTAGAACTGAATTCATATATATTAACATTGTTTTGAAATTTATCAATACGATACTTTTAATGATAATGAATAAAAAATTAATGACCACTTACTGTTATTCTATCCCATGTATATTTATATTAATTGCTAACTATTTATAATAAAAAGTAGCTAAAATAAATACACCTTTCTTGATGATCTGAGTAGAAATCAACTTATATATATATATATATATATATATATATATATATATATGTTATATATATTACTTGTTTCTAGTCCACTGTGATATATCCATTATAAGTATCCGAAGTCAAAACAGTAAGTGTAAAAAACAAATTAATTAAAAGGGGGAAAAAAGGATTGATTTTTAGAATCGTGTATCTTAAAATTTTATTCCTGTGGTATTTTTAACTGACTTACTATATAATTGTTTGTCTATATGAGTAGAAAGGTAAGTCTCTATCATATTTTATAAAATATTTTAATATCGATGATATGAAGGAAAGAAGTCTGCCCCATTTAACAAGCCTAAAATATGATACTTGACCTCCAAGTCCCAGTGTCGGAAATGAATCAATATATGGATTAGCTGTCACTACTTATATTCATCATCATAATCTTCATACAATATAATTATCAAACCCTGACCTCTTTCGTTATGTGTAGTTCTCCACTATCCAAACCAAAATTACTATTAATAATTCAACTATTTCAGATTTATCTGAATGCGCGTTCCAACTTATATATATATGAGTATACACTGGTGTGCAAAACTTGCTAAATATACCGCCACTTCGCACGAGTTAGCCATGAAATTGCAGAGTCTGGGAGATCAGTACAGTGCCGAACACGTAAATCAGTAGAAACGTCATGCATGCAAATATCAGGAACAAAACGTCAGAAGCGATGTGAGCGTACCCGTGATGTCGGGCGCGTTTTGCTCAAAAGTAGAAAAAATAAAGGGACAGCCCAACAACATATTCCGGGGGCCGGAGTCAGTTCTTTTTGGGCAAAAAAAATCACCTGGACGACTTCACACGTGGAAGAAATGGGTTGAGGAGGAGCGTCGTCACCGGTAGCCGCAGAGGGGAATCAAAAAAATTTCGTTTCGCGCTTTTGGGAAAGCTTTCCAAACCCAGGTACACTGTTAGAAAAGGTGGTGGCCCCCCGAGGACGACAACAGAAATACCGATATATCATCCTGCAGGCGAAAAGAGGTCGACAGAGTCACAGACCCTTGTGAAATCGCGCAAGGGGTAAAAGGCCGGTTTACTGTGGCCAGACGCCTTCAAAAGGGGAGCCTGTTCGCCCGCCGCCCTGAACGCTGCCCCCCGTTGAAAGTTCCACCAACCCCCCGTTTGTGGGCCGGGAACAAAAACGAAAACGATCAAAGTCGTGTCCTTTTAGAGTCGGTTCATTGAAAGCGATTCTCAAGCTTTTTTGATTTGGAGAGAGGGGCCCCGGGTTTTTTACCCCAGTAAATCAAAAAGACACCGTTCGGGGTCCGGGGCCGCGGGGAGGCATTATGTGAACGGGCGAACTGAGTTTCACATTTTGGACAGAGGGTTTTAACCCGGGGACCTTTTGGAGGAGGCCTTCCCCATGTGGTTTTTCCTGCCTTTGGCCCCCCATTTTTTTTGGGTGACAAAACGGCCACATCAAATCTTGCTGTTGAGGAGCTGCGGAAAGTAAGTTCCCCCCGAATGGATTTCAGCGTTCCCCAAATTTTAAACCCCTCGAAATGTGTGGGATGCTTTTTGGGGGGCGTATTCCCCCGGGTTTCATCATCCGGAGAACATTCAACAACTCAAACAGATGTTGATTGAGGAATGGGCACCCCACCCCCAAAAGATGTTCACCAGCTGGTTCTGGGCGGGAAGGGCGAAGCAACCATTGTGGGAGGGTATACCATATTAAGGAAATTGTTGTTGTTCTTCCTGTTGGGTAGGCAATCAGAGTCACGATACTATGCGTTCAATAAAGCTTGTTTTTGTTTGATTCCATCCCTTGCGGATTTCCTTTTTTAGGGCCCATTTTTTCCATCCTTACGTACATAATCTCCCTCATTTCAAATTTCGTCTCTGATATTTTTCGTAAATTATGGCAATAAACCCACCTGCTGCTTAAATTTTGCAACCATGTATTATATAATCCTTCCTTTTTTTTTTTTTAAGAGTATGCCAATTTCGATTTTTTTTAAAGTGTTGTGTCAGATGGTTTTGAATAATTAAAATTAAATGAGGTAAAACCTTGATTTTTTTTTTTTTTTTTTTAAAAAATACCCAAATCTTATTTTGGGATTTTTTTTTAAAAAATGAAACCCCGGGGGGACGGGAAATTTTTTTCACCCAAACATTTTATAATATTCATTCATAAAACGGGCCCCGAACCTCAAAAAGGAATTCTTCTAAGTAGAAAATTTTTACCTGGTAAAAACAAAATCACGATTTTTTTCCCCGAAAAAATAACCCCCCCCTTATAGCAAAGCCCCTTTTTTCTATATAACGAGTTTTTTTTTCTTGTGATACAATTTGTTTTTCGCCCTATGTTTAAAATATTTCTGGACATTTCAAGTTATTCTCTCTTTTAAGAAATTTATGGTGTCCATAAATCTTGAAATGGTTTTATTAACTCCCGGAAAACAATAGAATTATGGGCGTTCGTTTCATCCAAAGTGGCCCCATAAACTCATTCCGCCCCCTTTGAAACATCCCTTTTATAACCCCTTTCACTCTTTGGGGTTTTCTCTTTTCCCCGTGTTCCCTGAACAAAACTCCCTTTTTTTTCTGGGGAAAAAAAGTCGTACTGGTAACTTCGTTTCCCTTTTAGCTGAAATGTCAGAATTTTAAGAGATTCCCCTAAAATTCAATTCTTCGGGAAAATGGATAAAGATGTCAAGAAACTGTCATTGTAGTTTTTCTTTCTTTCTTTCTTGCTTTATATTAAGGGAAGGTATATTTTAAAAATTAAAAAACGTGTGAATAATTACTTTTTTTAAATTTTTGGTTTTAAAATTTGTTTTTAAAGATTTTACAAAGAAAATTGAAAGATGAACATCAATATATGGAAATATTTTTTTCGAACTTTTTTTCGAGATTTAGTTACTTTTTTATATAGAGGTCCGACTGTATATTCATATTTCTTAATTTCGTTATATATTCCTTCATATAAGATTAAAATGTTCGCAATTAATTTTTTAGAAGCATGTAATTCCCAATAGTATTTAATGAAAATGTTCATGCAGTTCATTCACAAAACGATAATCTTATGTAACATAAATTATTACAGTGATTTGGAAAAAAGTAATTCAAATGGATTGTCTTTAAAACATGAGGCCTTACATTAAATAAATTGCTACATGATTTAAAGTTAAATCATTAAAACCAATAATACTATAAATTGTTTCCCGATGTTATCCATTTTTTAACTTGAATTTTGTAGATACCTCTATTATTATCAGCAAAATAAATGGATAGCATTACATTTGAAATATTCAGAATCAATATTCAATTATCTACAAATGCAATTTAGAGTGAAGAAAGAGTTTTGTTCTATTTCTGTGTTTGTGTATTCAATGAAATAACTCTACAACATGAAGAATATTACCTGGATATTTTTTTTTTAAATATATATTTTTCTTTTTTCTTTTCAAACTTATTACGTCAACTATTATCTATTAAAACTCTTTTTGAATAGTTTAGTTTCCGAATAAAAAATGTGAACTTACAAATAATTGTTTTATTTTAAAATGTAGTTTATACATTAATAAGAATAATCTGAGTTGAAATGTTTCTTCAATATCATTTTTCTAAATAAGTGAAATTGTGCAAGGTTGTGTATTCAAGCATTTAGTTTGTTACACTGATAACATATGATTTTTTTTATAAATATTACTTGGATGCATATTAAAGACATTAATCTGTGTGAAAAATGTTTAATATTCATTTAATAAGAAATTTCAAATGCATTGTGTTTATTAGTTTTTCTTTCTAATCTAAATCGTTACAATGTACACAAAAATAATACTGAAACCTATAATAGTTCTCAATAATGTTTTTAATAATGATAATTATAATAATCAATTTTATATTAGTAGGTGTAACTCCTTATGAATTTAAAAGAGAATTAGAATACGGAAAAGTAGTCTAGCTATTTCAATGAAAAAGTCTACAGCTTCCTATTTCACAATTCTCTCGTCTCTAAATTCATAAAATAAATTTTTCCCTTTTGAAGAAGAGATAATGGTCATGATTATTTACCTCCAATCAGCACGCGCAAAAATACGAAAAAGTGATTATTTACTGGTTCTTTAAGAAATCATTCTCTGAAGGATTATTTCGAGGGAGAATTTTTGTTTGCGTGCTTCATTGTTATTAAAATTGCAACACCAAGGAAGGAAAATAAATAGCAGAACTTTTTTCAATGTATGTTGGTACAGAATAGTAAGAGGAAAACACAATCAAATTTGTAGTCGACTTGAACAGATCTCGTAATCTAAAGTCTCAGAAGGGTTTCCTTCAGTGAGTCCGGAGATCGCCCAATATAATGCTGTTAATGACAAGGACTATGAACTATTATCTCGCATAAATCCACTTGAATTTATGGTTCTCGATATCAGATTAGAATTGACTTTGAACGTAAGGAAAAATGACCTTTACCCAACTGCTCTTCGTACCATCGCTTTGAAACCATTAATACCCGCTATCAACCAGATGAGTGGCTCTTCATTTCAATACAGATGGATCACTTTTGGATTTCACCCAGAGCGCTGGTGCTGGAGTTTTCTGTGATCTTTTTTCCTTCTACTCTCGTGTCGGTTCTTATACAACTCATTATGACGGTGAAATCGAGGCCATTCATTTGGACCTTCAACAGCTTTCTGCTCGTCTCTCCACTCTTGTTAAGGTTGTAATTTTATCTGATTCAAATTCTGCCTTTCAGGCTTTGGCAAGTAGCCAAAACAAAAGTTCTTGAGTCCAGGATTGCACAGAGGGAGCTGTTGAGCAGAATTCCAACAAAGATTGTCTTCCAGTGGGTGCCTTCCCATTGTGGCCTTTGGGGATATGAAATGGCTGACCTTTTAGCAAAAAGAGGCACGGATATTCTGCAGAGATTTACTAGAGACCTTCCTCTTCACTCAGCAAAACTCGAAATCAATAGGAGTTTTAAAAAATGCTTTCAAGATGCCGCTACCAGTGCTGCCAAAGATAAATCGTGGAGGGTGCTAATAAAACTACGTCTCGGACTCTCCTCGTGTGGCTGCTATGGTGGAGTTTAGATTATTACTTTAGATTAGATTAGATTAGATTAGACTGGACATGACTGCCCTTGTACTCATTTCTATCGTTTTAATCTGACTGACTCCCCCTTTTGTGTTTTGTTTGATTCTGGACAAGTCATGGACGCTTCTCATCTAGACGTGTGGTCTACACTAAAGAGTTTAAGAGGACTGTATTGTGAAGAAATATTGGGGCCGTTACCAAAAACCTGATGGCCAAGGGCGGCTTTGATAAATAAATAAAAAAAAATAAATTTTTTAGGCGTTTTTTTTAGGTATACAGAGACCGAAATAAATGCCACACGAAAATAATTTTTAAAATCGGGGGCTTGGTAAAACCCGAAAATTAAACCTTGGGGGTTGAAAAGGTCTTTTGTTTCCCCAAAAAATCTAATATAAGTGGTTGATGGGAAAATTTAAAATTGGGAATAAGGGGCCCCAAAATATATATGCAGTGTTTAGTTATCCTGTCGAAAGATAGGCTCCAATGACAAAATAGGAAAAAAAACCGGATGATCTCGAAACGAAAAAATTTCTGGCTGGTTTTTTATCAAGACGTAAACAAAGGTTTCTTGTCATATTTTTAGCAGTTCCCATGCCATCGAACCGAGCTCTATGCTCTTCAAATGCAAGCAACGGGGCTTTTTGGGGTTTCCCACACCGATATTTACGTAAGAACAAATGTCTAAAAAGAATGACATTTTGCTTTTTATGTAACATTTTTGTAGGTGGGTGCTACATTGTCATCACTCGTCTGTAAGATCCAGTGTCAAGAAAAGCAGCAATAGTTATCGATATGCATACATCATGCTCTTTCAGCCATCATCTATTGTCCTTGTGGATATTTGTCAAGCTGATTGCGGACTAAAGGTCCATGTCCACGACACTGCAAAGCCGACCTGACAACATGTCTTTCCTTTATGGGGTTAGTTTTCAGAGAGAGGCCCTTGAAGTCATATATAGTTTTCATTATGTCCTTCCTAAGCCCATCAATTCCATAATTCACATGACTGTGGCTGGATATAAACCAATTTGAGTAGCAATAATAAGCAACACTCTAGAAAGGTCACGATGCCTGCGCTGTTGAGTTTCACTCGTACTGATAAGATATTTTCCTTTCTTATATGAGGTGTAAAATAGTCTTCTCACAAAGAACACTCAAACGCAATTTCTGAATTATTAACCCATTAACTAATCTTCATTTTATACAGAGAAAGATATACCGTTTATTTTCCTTCTTCGTTTGGTTGCGATTTTCTCAATTTTTTGTATGAGCTAGGCTCTTTTTCATACGAATTGGAAGTTGCATCATTCTCTTTTATGGTATTGTAGTTTTAATGACCAACACTGTAGATATTTTATATATTTCTTAACGCGCAACAATCAGCAAACTCTCGGAAGAAACGTCTTTAATATTTATATATAAAAAAATCCTTTCCATTTTAATAGAAAGTACAGTAAGTAAAAGAGAAAAATAATATATTTTCAGTGATAACTACATTAATAAAAGTGCATGATTTGTACTGATATCGTAATCACAAATCTGGATACTGTGCGAAAAATACGAAATATTATGTTTTGGTTTGAAATACTCTTTTTTTTTTGTAATTTTATCATCATTATTAACATCTCTTACTCTATATTATCTGAAATTTTGTTATCTTAATTATTTTCTAATTAAATACCTCTTTATTGGTTTGAAGAAAAATTGCAACATTTCATTTTACTGTAAGTTTTTAAGATATTTTTGCTTTAAATGCTCAAAACTGAGAAAACTTAAAATTGAGTGTATATATATATATACACGTCTTACAACAAGCATATATCAGAAACACACGTTATCTTTTAACGTTTGAAAATAAAATAATAAAACTTAACTTGGGTGTGAATCACAGTAAATAATAGACGCAAAGACAGTATTGTTACCAAATATATGCCGTATTTTTCGAAAAATAACAAATACCTTATGCTATATTTGCATTTTCTTTCTTCGTGGTTGTTATTTTTCACTTCTTTGCGTGCTGCTTGTTTGAACACTCCAATCATCAGGCTAGGATGAAATATATTTCAAATTTCACACGTTGTAAACAATGTTTGGTTTCCCTGAGCCCAAGAAAGTATATATTCTAATCCCTTTTTCAAATGCAGTGTTCTTTTATGTAACAGGATATATTTGAAATTCTGAAAAACTTTTAGAAGGAAAAAAGCGAATGGGGCACCGTATAACTACTCAGAATTTCAGACCTACAGTGATTTCTGTTTATAAAAGGAATATCTTCCTGTAGAAACAAAGCGATAAAATATGTAAGACTGTCATAATTTGTTGTTTGAAACATAATTCAATCCATATGAAGTTTCATTTTTAGAAACAAAACTATTTTTATTACCACAGAGGAGTTTATATACAATCTAACATTTTTTTATATATCTATAGAGTAATATAAAATATATATTTATATTTTTTTAAAAAAGATGAATCATGAGGAAAAATATCAAGTAAATAAAATATATTTTTATACAGGTGTGAAACTGCATTCGGCTACATTCTTGTCATGAATTAAAAGTAAAAGTGCCAGACAATTCTTATGTACTGCGCAGAGAGATAATATTACTTATCATTCTCTCGTACAGTTTTTAAAAATCTCTCTTACTTTGTATCAAAAAATCTTTCAATGGAATTATATTTTGTAATTAATCAAATACAATTTAAAACCAAGTAGTACTTAGCATAAAATTTGAATACTTTCATGATTTCATCTCTCATTTTAAGCAACTTAAATAAATTCCTTCATAGTGTCATTACATTTAAAAAACATTTTGTCACTGTATCATGATTACAAGATTTGATGGAAAGATTGATTACAAGATTTGATGGAAAGATTGATTACAAGATTTGATTTGTTCAGCTGAACAATTTTGGTCTTTGAGATTAGTACTAATATCTTTAAAGTATGTGAGATTTAGAAATAATATAATGCAATTATATTTCTCTAATACTTCAATAATTTTAATTAAATTCTAAATTTTAAATTTTAATAAAATTTTGAGTAAATTGCTTTTTTTTCTTAATTAAGAACTTCAACTTATTATAAACAGATAATTGGAGCTCATTGTTGCAGTTTCCCCAAAAAGAATGTAAAAATACAATCAGTAATTATAATAACAAATTCTAGAATCAAAACCTTATTTATTTAAATTAGAAAAGATCAAGTGTGGTTTTAAATAAAATTTAATATTATTTTATTATAAACGAAAAATGAAAGTTAGTTTTCTATTTTCTCTTTGCAGATATCTTCAACAAACTTCGCTTTGCTTATGATTTTAATATATATAATTTTTAAGTTATCTTTATTACACGTATAAATTATACCATTGTATTGCTTCAGTGTATCTTCAAATTCTTCAAGCCACAGTTTTACGTGCTGACAATGACTTTCCTCTTGACAATAAATAAGAAAAAGAAAAAGAAAAAGAAAAAACGGACTATATTTCAGTGTTTTTCAAACTCTGGGTGTGCCCGTCTAGGGATGTGTGATAAGCCTATGCGGAGGGCGGGAGAATATGGAAAAGTCAAAAATAAACGATTATTTTAAATAATTGTGTTAAAATTTACTGAAATGAAGCAAACAAATTAAATTCTGAATAAGAAATAAAATAAACATTTATAATGTTATAATATACTTATAAATATATCAGTACGGCTCAATGTATTTGATTATTAATTCATCAATACTAAGTTAAGAGCAAGTACAATAATTGATTAGGAACCCTCATTGGTTTGTCATAAATAAAGTTATTTATCTTGATAATTTGTACGATTTATGATTAATGTCGTTTTAACTTTATGTCAAATTTCATTAATTTTTCAATGGAGCTGCGGATCGGTAATAAGTACATTATTTAATTCAATACATAGTTATTGTACGGAAGGGTATGCTATTAAAATTATGATGGAAAACTGGGCCACAAATGTTGAAAGTTTGAGAAGCACTGAACAATATATTAATTATATAATAAATAACATGTGTTCAATATTTTGATTTGAGTGAAATTATGTTTATATTATAAAATTCACTTGAATTACTTTTAAATTAATATAATTATTTTTATAATTATCTAAATATTTTTAATTCAATTTATTTACTTCTTTACTTATTTTTACAAAGGAAAATATAATGCAGGCAAAAGAAATCTTAAACATAACACACCTTAAAATTATGTATATTTTCCAAGTAAATTCTAAAATTATTTTCTTGTTCCCTTACCAAATAAAAAAACTCTAAGAAAAATAAATGCTTTTTAGTGTTCTGCTTATTGAATAATTTTTGTAAAATATTCTTTTGTAAAATGGCTAGATCAGAATATTTTGAAAAAAGATGCATTTACATTAGAATCTTTTCAGACTTCACTTCCAGTTATCGGTGATAAGATATAAGAATCCAAAAAGGCATATTCTTTTAAGTGAAAAAAGCAAGCTATACATTTCAAAGTATAAAAAAAGAAACATAAAAAGTGATTTTTTCTTCCTTTTAAAGAAGGTGTGATGCTGAAATGAACAGACTTGGAGCTATCTGCGAGTTACATCAAAGGAATCTTTTGAATGAGCAAATTCAAATTCACAGATACCTGTGAAAAAAATTTATATTTCTTTTGATACTCTGGAGACACACTAATGTATCTTAGACGTATGTAATGATAGAGAAGTCAAAGAAGGAACCATATGCTTGAATGATGAAAGGAATATTCAGTTCTTAAAGTAGATTCAATATTTTTCTCAAGTCACTTTTATTTACATCATTATGTTAATTAATAATTCAAAAATATTTCTTTCCTTTGCATTCGGAAATCACTTCATTATTTGTTTGCAATATATGTATATTAAATATCCCCGTTCTCCCACAATTATTTGCTTCCTAATACACATACACACATATATACAGTAAAACTGTTTTTGTGTGGTGGATAGGGACCACATAAAAAGATACCACACAAAAAAATATTCGAAAATTTCATAAATACTTACATATAGCAAACAATTTTTTATGCGGTGGAGACTAATTACATAAAAAAGTCGCACTTAGAAAATACATCAATTATTTATAAAATTTATGAGAAAGTACTTCAATGACAAAATAAATAATTAAATTACACATGGAAACATTTTTAAAACATTTAGTTTCTTATTGTATGCATGGAGAAGTTTTCCAAATGCACATACATAATTCACTGGTACTTATCGTAATCCAAAGCGCGCATCTTCCTGTGATGAATTTGCTTAAAAGAAGATAGAATTTCCATTTATTCATTTATTGGCACCATAAAAAACAAGTAATAAGTTTTTATGAGAACGTTGGTTGGTCAGTTGCTTGTAAACGTCACAATAACAAGATGCACATGATCGAAGTTCTCTATGAAATTTCAAATTCCCTCCGGAATTTGTATCTATTTTAAGAAAATGCTTTTCTAATTTGTTGGAAAGCTGGATCCCTGCATATATTTTAACTGCTCTCAAAGAATCTGTTTCTTCTTTTTCGTCTTCATAATCCATCAAATTATTGTTATTGTCACTATCATTCAAAGTTTCTTCTTCAATCAAACGCGGGCTGCTGGCGTGTTGAGAGAAAGCTATTTAAAGTGTATTGTCGAGAGACTGTTTATAAAAAATGAACAGAGCTTCTTGATGTGTATATATGTACATTGATAGAAAACATTACAATGGGTCCAAACGTATTGAAAGTCATATAATGCATAAAAATGCTAGTACAAAAAAATCGTACAAAACAAATCGCATAAAAAAGCACCGAAAAAAAACAGGTTCTACTGTATATACATGAAAATACCTTTTAGTAGTAATACCTTTTATACCCTTTAGTGAAAATACCTTTAGTAAGTCTTTCAGTGTGCGAAAGAAATAATGTTATGCCAATTTTCCTTTTTCTTTTAATAACGAACAGCTTGTTTCATTATTAAGGTATTAAGAATAAATTACAATTCTATGGTAAATATTTGCGAAAAACTGTTATATCATAATATATTTTGTTTACAAGTTTGTGGTAACCCTGCATAATATTATAATTGTAAAAATGGCATCTAGCATGACACTTAACAATTCTTAAATAATATTAACGGTGTTATATCTGCTCTTCCTCTATAAATCAGGATATAACAAAAAGGTTATAACGCAACGGTATCATAAGAGTATAATAAATGTTATTACGTTAAGTTCCATTTCATCTACGATAAAATAAAATAAAAAGAGCAGATTTTTTTGCAAGTTCCTATTTATCAACATTTTTCCAAAGTATCACTTAGAAAATTAATTTTATATTTTTCATGAAACTGTTAGACGTTACATTTGTTCGAAAAAATCGTTATAATTGCTTTTCTAACTGTAATTTGTGTAAGAATGGAATAAAACATAAATAAAAATATGTGTATTGTAAATGATATGTGAATAATACTAATTAAAAGTCTAGCAAGCCGACTTAATTTTGTATATTATTATTTATAAACGATAATATATCTCAAGAGACCTGATAACTGAAGAAACGCAAGTGTAGTGTGTTTTCTTTACACAATTAATCTATATCTACTACAATAGAAATGTACTTAGATTTCTGTTTTTAACCGATACTAAAGAACTACATATTTACTTATCAATTCTTACAAATGTTCTAAGAGTTTTCGAAAGTATCATATTGTCATTCCAAACAACCCTGTATTTAAAATTTCAGTTCAGGTGAATGCTTTAAAACGTGAGAAAAAAAAATCTTTTCAAGGGTTGACCAAAGTCGCTAAAAATGAAACCAAGATAGCTGTATATGTAATTCTTTAAATAATTAGTTTCAGTCAAATAATTTTAATTAAATATAAATAAATTATCGTATTTTTATCCAAAACAATAGCGTATGGAAAATTTCAGCTCAAACGAACGCTTTAAAATGAGAGAAAAAACATTTTCAAGTTTTGACGCAAGTCGCCAAAATGGTCGTTATTCGCAAAAATTATGCCAACGTGGATGTACTTGTAATGTTTTGAATAATTAGTTTTAATCAATTATTTCTTATTAATTATAATTATATTACTGTATTGTTATCTAAAATAGCCATGTATATAAAATTTCAGCTCAATTGAGCGCTTCAAAATGTATTTTATTAACGATTGAAAATTCCACCAAGATAAATAAATATATAGAGAGTGTGAGCTAATACTAGGAAGTGAAAAACAAAATGTTAATAATTACCTTTTTAAATAATATACAGTGTTCATGAATTTAAGATTTGTTTTGTGTGGTTTTAAAAGTATATTAAAAGATGAATTTTCTATTTAACTAATTTTCCATGAAACGAACTTTTTCCGGGATTTAGCGACTTCATTAAATAGAGGTCCAAATGTAAATAATTTAACAGCTCTTCAGATATTGTCACTATAGGAACTGAGCAATTCTTTACGCTCCAAAAGAGGTTTCAATAGTGTATATTCCCTCTCATATACACTTGCTTCTTTTTGAATACATTTTATTTTGTTTTATGTGTCTTACTGTTTGTCAATCAGCAGTTTGATGCAATATATTGCCAAAGAACAAAATTTTCCACAAGGAATCGTGAAACCGTGGATTATCAAAAATGCGCGTCATTAGACAAAGGCAATTAATAGCAATGGAATTTGTGCTCAGAAGTTTCAAAATTAGTCCGTTCTATTCCTATCCTTGAACAGATTGCGACAGGAAAAGAAAGGTAAAATCTAAAATCATCGAAATTTCAATGAATACAAATAATAGTATAAGTGTTAAAAGAGCTTTAAGACAATCTTGGATGGATATTTGTCTATGAAAAGAGGGATTGAACATTAAAAATAATTTATAATTTTCATAATAAACTGCAAAAATATTCCATTTACATGTAATAAAAAATAACCGTAGGTGAGAGTATTTTAAGTGCGGAAAAGAGTATACCTCTTTTTTTAATATATTACATCCGTGAGAAAATTAAATATGAATTTTCATGTAATATTTCTTCTAAATCTACCATAAATTCTGCTAAAAAATAGCTCCTAATACTTGATTTATATTCCGTTTTATAATTCAATTCCGTAAAATATTCAAATAAATTTTTAAAATTTATATCCTAAATAAGAATTTAGAACTAGAAATTAAGCATTGTGTTTACTTTACCGAAACTATTATATATATGACTAATATTATATATTGAGTGTTTCTTCCCATTTTTGCTTGTTATGGATTTTTTCTTACTGTAAATTTTATTAAAGTATTATTGTTCTTTTTCCTTTTAATAAACTTAGCAATTTTATAAATACTCGTATTTTTTATCTGTTAACAGATAAGAACTAAAACTTAAAAACAAAATATTAGTAAAATTGTGAAAAATTGAAATTAAGTTAGAAGAAGGTTTACATGCATGGGAGGATTTGCGGTGAACATATAACGGGCAAAATATACCGCGCAACACAATGTATGTATGCAAGCACATATAAACGTCACTTCATTCGTATTTAAAGTAGGTACTATTTGATTAGATAATTGACAAATAAGATCAGTGGTTATCTTTATATATGTATAAAAATGTTTTTCGCATATGATGTGTGTGCTGTAATAAGTTTATTTTATTTATACATAAGGTGTAGTTAGTAAAATGACTCGTAAAAAGTTGAATTTAACTGATTGAGTGAGTGAATATTAACATCGCACTATTCATCTACACGAAAGCGTACTTCATAATTTTGAACCATGGTCAAGAGACGAGGACGACACTTGAGCTGGCACCCCTCTCTCGTAACCTCCACACTACATCAATGGGAAGATATTTGATCCCCGACATATTTAACGTGCATTGGCCCACTGTGCACGACGGGCCTTCAGCGGTACGAGGGCTCGAACTCATGACACGCCAGTTACAAGTCCATTACCTTGACCACTAGGCTACGACAACCACGCTGAATTTAACTAAAGAGGTGTGCTACGAATGCTTTGCCTACCTCCCCCCTCCCTTCCAACTCTCTCTCGAAAATCCCGATTTGATATATTTCCCCTGTAAGTTCTAGAAGTTTTCGTATGGTCACAAAATATTATGCCAACTTGGCTGTATCGTCAGTATTTCGCCAAATTTTCATTCAAATGACTTTTTAATGTAATGGACGGCGTTGCTTGCGAATATTACAATTTTTATCATAAAATGAATAAAACAGAATGTAATATTAACATATTAAATATATACAGATATAGATTATTTAGATTTTTTTAAGATGAAATAATAATTACACAAGATAAAACATTAATTCCACAAAATAAGCTATCTCTATATAAAAAGGTTCTTCGTGGTACAGTAAAAATTTTATTTACTCATCGAATAAATATATAACACACACATTTTTATATAACATAAAAAGAAACAATATATACTCAAGGACAATTTTATGTGGTTCTGACAATGTGCAAAAGCAAGGATGGAATAAAATCCAGTGCAATTGAAAGGAAAAAAAGGATTAAGAACATTGTTTCTGAATTTGCACAATTAAAGTACAAGTTATATATAAAACATGGACATGAAAGCTTGAAATTTATTTTTTTTTCCTGCTTAAAATAAATTAAAAAAAATAGAACGACATAATATACGTAAATTACAGTTATACAATTTGAGAAATGAGTATAAACTTTATAATTTGTACTATGGGGGGTTGGTTCATCTGATGGAAAAGAGGTACCTTTAACAAAATGCCAAAAGGGGGAGGGTCGGGTTGAAAGTTCTCATTCTTGTATCATGCATTTTTTTATTTTGTCGATTTTTCAAGAACAAAACGCGTTAAAACTAAATTTTTTAACAATTGCATTAATTAAAAAAATGAATCATTAATAACAAATATTTAATTAAATTTTACATTTTAAAAAATTATAACCAATGGGAAAAAAAATAAAGGGGGGTCGGGACCCACAGGACCCCCCTTGTGGAAAATTCCTCCCCTTAGTATTAATAAATAATTTTTCTTTTACATAATTTGATTAAAAATAAATTTTGTTAATTTGTAATTGGCATGCCTTCCCAGAAAAATATCCGTATTAATGAATTTTGGCATGAATACTTTTTCGTCATAAAAAAGCATAATTATGCAGCCTCATTTTATAAACAAAATTTTAAAAAAAAAATACAATCATCGCTTTCGCAATTTTTTAAAAGTTAATGCGCAAGTACTTGAATTAAATATTTCCAAGCAAATGTGCAATGTTAATATATCTTAAATAATGTGAAATGAAAACTTTTCATTGCATACGAGATAAGTTAAGAGAGATAAATAGTAAATTTCCATAGTAAATATGTAAACGTAATATTGAAATCATCAAATGTACTCATTTAAAATATTTTTGCACTTAATATAATGAGTTTTTTTTTTTTATTTACACTGCATGAAGCTTTTAAAGACAAATAATTCCTCTTAGAAATTGTTAACAAAATATTACAATATTTTTTGTGTTGTTCCGTGGTACAAAAACTTTTTCGCTAAAATCTTGCAAAACGTTAAAAATTAACAATTATTATATGTTATTTTAGTAACACCCTCAAAATTAAGTCTTTCTCAAAAACAATTTTTTTTAAAAATATATACGATAAAATTTATCTTTAAATAAAAAACAAATTAAAACATTTATTTTTTTACTGTATATAATCACTATATTTGTATTAATCTTCTATTATTATGCCATATGTTTAAATATCTAAATACCAATGATTATAATTTAACTACAGTTATAGAGTTAACTGTAGAGCATGTAGAGAACACTTTCTCTCTATACTTTCCCCCTATCTAATTTCACGGATGACCCTTCAATTTATTAAGCAGACGAATTTTTCTTCATTTCCTCTAAGCCTCCTTTAGGGGGGCTTTCAGAGACTAAAAAAATCAAAAACCAAAAAACTTTATTGGGTTTTTTCTCCAAAACCAACCGCTTTCCAGGCAGACAAAACTAATCAGTCTTTTTAAAAAAGGGTTTCGAGGCGCAAAATTCGACATTTTTTCCTCCCGATAATTTTAACTTTATCCCCCCCCCCTACGCCTCTTGCTTTTTGTCCGGCAATCGGATGCTTTTTCTTCCGGCAAAAAAATCCCTCTCTGGGAAAAATCGAGAAATTGTAGATTTTCAAAGATGGGCGAGCAGCAGCAGCAATTCACTATAAAAGAAAATGGAATTTGTTCTGAAGTTTCACAACTGTTCTTGGGTGTCGTTTTCATAAAAGAGGGTGGAAGAGAAAGAAGAATAAAAAATACACAGAAAGTTCAAAGGCCATAAGGTGGGACAATGAAGGGTTTCAAAAGTAATTTGCTCTGAAGTTTTAAAAAGTTTAGGGGAGATATATTTCTGATAATATTTTTAATTTTGGGATTCATTATAAAAGTGTATAAATTGAAAAAATTTTTAAAGTCTATTTTAAATTTATGTTAGTCAAATAAAATTCCGAGTGTTTAAGCTTTATTTTCTATGTTTGCATACTTAAAATTTTCTATTTTAATTATAAATTTTAAGATTTTAAAGTATTAATTAGAGCAGTTTTGTCAGCATTTATTTTTTTTAAATCTTCATAAACAATGAATTTATATTTTTTAAATATATATATAAAAGTACAATGTATATATATTTTATATTATGCATATAATATGCATATATAAATTTAATGAAAAAAGCCCTAAAATTTAAAAAAAGGCCTAATTTTGATTTGTAATTATATGATTAAATAAATAAAAATTTTGTTTCCTTTTAAATTATACAGTTTTTTTTTTTCTAATATTTGCTATACAAAAAAAGTCAAATAGTATAATTCTAAAAAACAAAATAAGATATCTTAAATCTTCAACTAAATACAGACATTGCTTTTGAAAACAATCCAAAGGCAACTACGATTAAACTACCTTAAATATGGTAAATTTAATCTTAAAAATTTTCTATAGATTATATAAGACACACAACACAGTATCCTACAAATCTGAAATATACCAACTTTTTTTTCATTTTCTTGTGGCCTATATCATTGTGAAGCTTGCCTCCAAATTTCAGATCTGGTGATATATTAGTTTTTCAGATATTTGAAGTTTTCTGAGTTGAGATTTTGGTTTCGTTTTCATTTCAAAGCATTTTTCCACTCTTAAAAATTTAAGTAATTAAAAATATTTTTGAGTACAATCAACTGTTTCTGTTGTGAAAGGTTATTAATTTTACTTTTCATTGGTAAAATCATTTCTGTTGAAAGGTTTGAGTCTTTTTAGTTCTCATATTTGCTTAATTCAGATTGATTTCAAGGCCAATTTTTGTTTTAAAAAAGTTGATACCAACTTAGAAGCTTTATCATTAATTTTTTCCAGTTGAGAAAATGCCATGAATAAAACATTCTCAGTTTGCTATAAATAAAACAATATTTCGAAGGAATAGAATACTACTGAGAATGACAAATCTAAAAATGCCCTCAGTTGATACTGCAATTAAACTCTCGCACGCGTGCTTGAATAGAAGTATTGCAGATCAAACTGAATATTTCATCATGTGTACCAAATATAATAGTAAACATGCTGTAGAATTATAATATAGTATTTTAAAAGTCGTGCAACAAATAATCAAACTTGCCAAACTACCCCAATTTAAAAACGAAAAAAATTAAATTTTATGTACAAACCAGCGATTTTTAGCTTAAATTAGTTGCAATTATTATTTTGTACATAAATGCTTTGCGTTTAAAAAATTTTGTGAAAATTTTCGGTTAAAATTAAGCAGAGAATAACATGTCATCGTAACAAATGCTATCAATATTATTCAAAAATATATATTTTGAATTAAAAAAAAAATGTTTTCAGACATAATTAATGTAGTGTTTTAATGTAGAAGATACATTGGGAAATAACATATCAAAAATTAGAGCTTTACGGGCATTATAAGTTTTTATTTTATGCCTTCATAAACTTTAAATGAGTTTTTCTCTGACTTTTAATTTTGAAGATGTAAGTGTTTTCTAATCCCTAAGGCTTTTTTTCTGTTAGGAATAGTCTTGAAATTTTTTTGTGTATTTCGAAACGTATGTTCTGTAACTGTTAGCGTGGATTTATGCCTGAGATCTCTAGTTATTTTTTTAAAAAATTCTAAAATTAATATTTAAAAAAATTGTGTTTTTTCCAGGTTTAGCTAGAAAATTAATTATTAAAAACAACCAAGTTAACAAATTTTCAATCCATACATATTTTGTTTACAATATTTCAAGAAACATAAATCGATTAAAATGACTAAAACAGTTTTAAAAGAATATTTTATAAAGATTTGAAGAAATTTCAAAAAGTCCCAATTTTTTAAAATTTTAAAATAATGGCTGGTCAAACTGACTGTTTACTTACAGAATCAGCTTGTGATAATATAATCTAAATATATAAAACATAAATTATTTTTACTATTACTGTCTCAAATTTTTTAAACTCTGTACTGTAGCTCGATACATTTACTGCCGTGGTTCAAGACACATTCACTTCTCATGTTGGTTGAGGCAGAGATCTCGCTAATTGTTGGGATTTCCGGAGGTATTCGAACGCAACCTAGAACGAGAAGCCATTAAATCAAACACAAAATGTTTACAATAGGTATTCTTAATAATTTACTTTTATCAAATTAAATATTAGAAATGAGTACGTGATATACGAAAAAGAAAATCTAAAGGTAGGTAAGGTTAAATTGCTACTTTTCTGAAATGTAAAGCAAACGCCCAAACTTGCCCTTTGAATAAGACAGTGTAATTGAGGTCGCCAATATAAAGCAACCTTACAATATTTATCTTTGTGAGCTTGTCATGTATAAGCAGAGCTAACAAATATCATAATAAATCTGATATAGAAAACGTCTTATTTTCTTTTAATATGAAAATTATTTTTCAAAAATTTATTGTAAAAATTTCATTTTTTAAACCACACACGGAAAGAAAATGCAGTAATAAGTAAATATCTTTAATGCTTGGTATCCCAAGTGCTGATTATTCTTTTCTTTCTAATAAGAATTTCAATGTTTTAAAAACATGAAAATTTCGTAAAACTTTTTTCCCTAAGATTAGGATTGGTCATAATTGAGAATAAGAAATGTATGGCATCTATTCCAAGGTGATATTTGAATAAAATTGTTACATTGATGGAATATACACTGCTGTGGCCACCGTAAATGCAACACCAAGAAAGACAAGAGATAGCACAACAAAATTTATTTTGTAGATAACATGTTGTGACTAAGTAACAAATAAATAAATTTATAGACTTTTGTGAAGTGTGGTTCCTGCCAGAATCATTAGCCAGAGTAGCTCGTTGTGTCTCTGTAGCGTAATGATAGCGCGTTGTACTTCTAATCCATAGGTCGTGAATTCGAATCTTACCTTAGATGGCCTAATTTCTTATAATGGGATTTCTTTTTACTATACAATTTTATTGGAATAATTAAATTTAATTAATGGATAAATAGTAGCAAACAAAGATAATAGTCCAGCACCATATATTAAAGGAGAATGAAAAATCGCTTTTTATGTTGCCACTTAATATTGTGATTCTGTCATATGCATATACATATTTATATTAATTGGAATTATTTAATAAAATTAACTAAAATAAAATGGTGCTAATTTGATAACGGGGGTAACTGTGCCAAGTAGTTGTTTATGTTCGCCAACATGGGCGATAAAATTGCAATATGTTTGGCTTGAAATTTCTTTCGTTTGGTGATGTGGTTGCCATGGAGATGACGTTTAATGTAGTTCATTCTAATTGTTTTTTTTTTGCACATGCTAATCGTGTTAATTTCGGATGATTTTAATTCTAAATACTTTATTCTTATTGGTTTCTTTTTATTGCGCGGTCAAATTTTGCATTTCGGACGTTTTAATTGAAATCTTCGAAAATGCTATCATTTTCAGTTACCTGCTGCTTTGCTTTGTCTGTTTTTATTTTTTCCAGAAAGTCGGACATTTACGCAGTAATTGGTGAGTACCAAAGATTTTTTCCCGGACATACCATGGCTCTTTTTAATTTCTTGGTCCTAAATGTGTACCATTCACACTTTAGTCTACATTATTCTTAAAAATAATGATTATCTTTTCTCATTCCTTTCCAAAAATTTCTTTGATTTCGAACGCGGTCCACCGCGAGAAATGTGGCCGCGGTATTGCTGTTCGGACACATCGAAAATTGACGGTCGCATCTTCGCTGCGGAAATCTGCGCTGCCGCAGTAAGAAATCTATCCGATTCAATTTTTTTTTCAGGAAGCAAATTCGCTCATTTCGACTATTCTTTCTTTTAATTTATGAATTCTTCCGACGTTCCGTTCGCTCAAATTCATAAGGAGCTTGGTATTTATTCGCAGCGTTGCCGCAGCTATGCGTCCGATGTGTTAATGAACATACTGTCGTTAACACAGAGAAGCTGGGGGAGGGTGGCCGAAATTGACGAGAGTAAAATTGGGAAAAGAAAATATAATAAGGGTCATTTCGTGGAGGGACAGTGGGCTTTTGGTGTAAAATTTGGTTAAAGTTCACGACAGGACGGCAGGTGTCAATTTCGGCCTTATTGAATTATGGATCAAACCAGGAACAACTGTTATATCAGGACTGTTGGAAATCTACGAAAGGTTGAGCGAAAAGAGGCTATCATCACCTTACAGCTAAATCAATTCGCTCGAATTCATTACTCTGGCATCGGCGCTCATACAAATACTATCGAAGTTGGCGCCACCTCCAAAGCTTCCTTGCCTGAATATAATCTGAAAAGGAAGATTTAGCCGATATAATGCCTGGTACATGTTCAGAAAAATTTACTTCTGCCTCAAAGAGGACCCATTCATTAAATTTCTTGACCTTGTTCGCACATAATTGGGCTGAATGGAGAATCGTTTCGAGTGGGGAGTCGAGGAATCGAATCTAGTATAATCCTTTCGTAACATTTTCAGCCACTTGCATTGCATTTTTTTTTTGTTGAGTTTTTACAACTTCCTTTTCATTATTACAACCAGTTCAAAAAATGCATTTTTCACACTTCCATCACTTACCTTTCGTATTTATTATAGTCCTACATTTCTTTTGCTAAAAAATCCTGGTACTCATATCTCATGCTTCGTCCACATCCTATAAAAGGTAAGTACACTATTTCACTACTCATTTTCATGATTTTCATCAACATTATTCTTGGTTACATCTAAAAATTGTCGGCAATCATGCGTGTGTCTAAATTATTTTCCGTCCTGATGACTAAGTGGACGCCGCCATATTGGATTCCTGTTACAGCAAACCTGCTTGGCGCAGTTACCTGCTATCAAATTAAGCAATAAAATTTTTCTTGTGTGTTGACCTTAGTAGGAATAAACTTCATTTTTTTATATTACTTGTTTATAAATGCATTTTAATGTGAGTACTAGCTTGACACTTGGTTAACAATACTTTTTTGGCGACCACTTAAAGCAGTTGCAAAACTATTGATATTGATCGATAGTTGTTGTCGGATAGCAAAATAGGAAGCTTCAAATAAGGTAACAATAAAAAATACAAATTTCAATGCTTACTCTATAAAAATTTAGTGAATTAATGAAATATTTTAACATTCAGAAATGGGAATGAAATTATTTCTTAAAACGAAGACTTTCTGTTAAAATTTTCAAATTTTTGCGGGGGGAAAATATTCCAATTTTAAGATATCTTAGAAAGATGCAATATCAATCCTAAACTGGGGTTTTGTGCATCATTTTCATATGAAACCGGAAATACTTAGAATAGAATAAAATCTGAAATGAAACGTTTTAGTTTTATTTGTACTCAAGTAGCTATAACTGCGAGAAAATCATCCGAAAAAAAATGAGCCCACTATCGACTTTTTGAATCCACATTTTTTTTCTCGTTAAAACCTGCATCGTACCTTAATTATTTACCTCAACTATTCTTCCCGGTAGTTTTTCTAATACGATGCTTTTTCATTCCTGTGTCTTGCAGTATTTCCAAACAAATTAAACACTAAAATTCTTCTCAGTCAAACGTTTGCCTTTTGCAAACTAAATATTCAGTAGTTAAAGTCAATCCTTTAGCAATGCATTGATGTATCCCAGGTATGTATCCAAGTAAAACTGGCATGATTCACGTGGCCCCAATTTGGCTGCGGTAATGCTAATACGTAAATACTCAATCAATTGTGGACAATAAGTGATTTGGAAAAGTGTGCATTCTATTGTATATCCGAGTTAATAAGGTAAACAGAGAGAGAGTTTGCCAGAATGAAGTCGTTATCGCACCAGGAAATCTAAAAAACGCCATCAAAGCCGTGAAGCACACTAATTTGCAATCCAGCCGCACCATCTATTGGAGTTTTTAAATTCGTGAACATAATGCTAATTCTAGTACACATCAATATGAATGCAAAAACATGCATTTGAAAGAGCCAAAAATTATGCGTGTTATTTGAAATGACATTTTTCCTCAGATATTTTCTTTAAATATCTGAAAATTTACAATCTAAATAAAGTGGACACAAATATTTCCAGAAATCCGAGGAAAAATAAAACTTAAGAGATATAGAGCCGGTATTTTTTTATTTTGTTATTTCAAATGTTTTTTGCATCCAAAACCAATAAATTAGTCTAAGTTTGCGAAAGAAAGTAAAACTTTTAAAGCATTAACCTTTACAAATGGGCGGTACAGTCAGGAATCAAAACTGTTAGATGGTACCTAATAAGAATACTAAACAAAATTTAAAATCAGTTTCTTATGCAAAACAAGCAATTTAAAGAATATTTCGCATTAACATAGTTTTCAGTGGAGATGAGCAGATAAAAATGAATACATTAAATTCAAAGTGGAAAACAATAAAATTATCAAAACTGTTAAACAGCTAACTTAGTGGATATCCAGATAATTAATATCGGTACGCTGCTTGTTTTCCCGCCAAATATTTGCAAATTTGCCAAGTTAGAACGATAGCATTACAATACGATACGATACCATTAGACTGGTAGCCAAAAATATGTTTGGCGTGATTTCAAAGTCATACAAAAATCGAGCAGCTTACCAATATCAAATTACGGTACTTACATACTATAGCAACAACGCCAATGTTCAGGATAGCTTGCCATGTTCGCAAACTCTATTTTGCGTGTGCCGTACTCACTGATTTTCTTTTCATATAATACTGCTAGTACGGATGCGATCATACGCAAGTACCCAAATTATCGCATAGATATTGATGAGGCCTGACCTCCAACCTCTCGCCAAATATGGCGCCAAGAAGGGCGCTTATTATGTTGTGGTAGCTAGATTTCAAAGCTGATTCCTTCATTCCTGGCAACCCTACGCACGCAAATTTGAGGTAGCCAAATTTCTTGCATTTCTTCAGCAATTAATTATGCATATTGTGTGTTTTAGTTATATTAAAGTTAATTATTTAACTGATTATTTAATTAACCTATTTAATTAATTAAATACTTAATTATTATGTAAATCAAATACAAAACTGAATATATATAATATAGCTAAAACATGTAATTATTAAAAATTAATTAGCATAATTAGTGTTAATATAACTAAAGCATGGGATTACTAAATATTACTTAATTAGTATAATTTGTTTCTGAAATGAAAAAAGTAATTCATTTTTTTTTAACAAATCGCTATCTGACTATATGATCTCTTTTGATTCAAGAATTTGGGTCTTAAGGGCATAATTTCCGATTCTAGGACTTCTGTTTACATTTTCAGATCATCCTTATGAGTTAAATATTATGCCTAACGTGGCGGACAGGAGACACTGTATATGGCGAGAAATGACTTATTGCCATAAAAATCCAAGACTGCAAGCCGCCCTGGCATATAGGCTCCTGTCTCCAAGATACAAATGACGGTGAGCCATCTTGTCACTTTGAAGATATTATCTATTTTCCATCCTACCTGGGTGGATCCTAGCTTGGAGAGAAAGGAAATAAGGCTGTTTTTATTCTACTATGAAAGAGTTTATTTACCCCTCCAGATATGAGTGTCCGAAGTGGAAAAGTCACTTTTTGAAACACGGGTTTTGGCGCCATATGGCGAAAAAAAATGGCACCAAAGACAGCAGTGTACCCAGCTAGGATTTTACCATCTACTTCTAACCTGCATATCAAGAAAGGTTTAATTTACCAACTTGGAGATAAATATGCATCGTTAGCCTTACCAAAAGACATGTACAACTTACCGAAAACTTGCCTTGCATTAAAAAACTTTTATTCTGAATTGTTTTCTACAGCATTTTGATTCATAATCGGTGCTTGCAAATAATTTTTTTTTTAAAATGCAACAGTAGTATTACATAAACATATCACTCCACTCTAGAAGACACTGATAGCATATCACCGCTTGGTATCTATTCGCTCCGCAAATGTCTTTCATCCAAAGAATAAAAGCTGTTTTCCTCTTCTTCAATAGCAAAAACTGTCCAAGAAGAACCCAGGCTTTGTTATATCCGTTAGCGCTCAAAGCTTTACACAGTTCAGAACTCAGTCCTGGAAGCGCGTCGACTCCTTTATCACCAATAGGCGTATTCACAAAGTCTAAATATTTTTCAGAATTTCTTGTCATTATATCTAATTGCTGAGAAGTTAAACTAAAACGGCTAAATCTTTTCATCTGAGTGTCATAGTCTTTACAGAACTAACTTATTTGTTTACTCTTATCTTTAATTGACTTTTTGATGTTGCCATTAAAAACCAACTAAAATATTTTAACTTTTTGCCTTGTTCTGAATAACTCTCCAATCAATTTTACTATTTTGATATATTTATACTTGACTGCGAAAGTTGATTCATCATCGTCCTCAAATCATCAGATTTATAATATATGGATGCCTGGGTAGGATTTTGCAATTCTAAACTAATACCTTGAAATAATCTACCTCAAGCACTTTTACTTTGATAAAACGTGGCTGAAAAGTTGGGGGCTTACTCAAGTATCGACTTTGTCATCTGTCCTATATTCACGATTTTGAGACATATTAATAAACTGTCTTACTTAAATTCTTTGATTGTGTGTTAAAAATTCTTCTTCAGTTTATGTCGCGGAAATATGAAAAACCAACTTTTAAAACTTTTTAAAGAAATTATCGGTAACTCTTTATAAATTTTAAACTTTTTGGTCATAATATAAAGCTTTCTGATTGGCTGTTGCCTGTCGGATTAAATGAGCTCAGGTGTCATCCACGTCACTTGATCATGGTTCAAAATTACGTGGACCGTCGCCAAAACCCCTCGTGTAACTGAACAGTGCGCGGATGCTTAAATTCATTCCTTTTCACTCATGCCGGATTATATCTTCGTAAACGACCAGCTTATGTGTCCTCCTGACTACTTGACAAATTTTTTTTGAAAAAAATGGAGATATGGGGATTTTTTGTGATTTTTAGCTTCTTATTTTACATATTTCTATGAAAAAATAGCAAAAATTTGAAACAGTAAAATTTTTTTATTATTATTAAATAAAAAAACTGTGAAAATGTACAGTGTAAGCCACATAAACGGGCCCGCTCTGTACAAAAAAATATTTTGAACAAATTTTCAATTTTTCAATTTTAAAGTACTAGTTTGTTATTCATGTTTGAAATGATCTTCAGGCTAATATATTTTAATTTTTACAAAATCTAGAGCACTTAGTGATTATATTAAATTGCTTAAAAGAACTGTAACTATATTCCCATAAAAAGGACTGTAAATTTTGAAATAAAACATTGATTGATAAATCTGAAGGTCAAAACACTTCTACTGTTATACGAAACATTCACAAAAATTTCAGCAAATTAGTTTCAAAACTTTTGAGCAATCAAGTTGTCCCTGTTAGAGTTTTAAAACTCATTTCGAGTAAATGCATTTTTAAAGTTTTAATATCTTGTGTAAAGTTATATCATCTTTATTAAAACACTTGTAGTTTTTGTTCTAGTGAATAGAAAATAAAAAGCTTGGTATTTTTATTAAGCATATAAGATAGTCTATAAAATAAAATCATAAGAGAAATTGTCAATTTTTGAAAAAAGTCATGATTTTAGAGGAAGTTGGATACCTTAATAGCTATAATCCTTTGCTGAGAAAGCATGGTTTCGTAGCGAAAGTTTTACTCGTCAAATAGTTATAGATAGCTTGCAAACGTTTTGCGTGACTTGTATTTAGATATATTTTGGATTGCTTATTTTTATTCGGCTCAAGGTTCCACTTAAAGCATTCAAGAGCCCTAGAAACTGGAAGGACAATGGGAAGACGCAATGGACAATTGAATCAGCAACCTACTCTCCATTGATGCACAACATTATATACTTCGAAACATTTACTGCTTTAAACACAATTACCAATATATTATTGATCTACACTTCCAGTTGTCACAAGGTTATTATTAATGCTAATATTCGATGGGGATTTGATTAATATACAAGATCTTACTCCATAATGTCCCATATCGTAAAATAATTTTCCAACTCAGCAGTCTGTGGATTGTGGACATCATATTTTCCCATTTGTATATATTTTGTGAGATTTTTTTAAAAAATAGATGCTTTGAAATAAGTATATCCTTTAATTTCAATAATAATGTGGGAAATTATCTTGTTCGAATTAACTCATACTAATCATAATAATGTTTTAAGAGAGACTTTCGGCAAAATAATCATTTATAATCTTGTATTAAATAAATTCATATGTTGTGTTAATAAAACGGGGGAATATATACGGAAGCAGAAGAAACGATCTATCTTCTTAAAATTCATATCACCAGTCTTTGCGATAAAATAATTAATTTAGAGCTTCTTGAGCATTTATTAACATCCCGCTGTAGTGCAACAAGAGGGAAATTAGCAAGATACCTCGAAATTTTGAATCATGGTCTAGTGACGATGATGACACCTGAGCTGGCACTGTCCTCATCGAACTTCCAGCTTTCGACCTCAGGAGTGTTCTGTTTCCAAGAGGGCACTGCGCCGCGATAAATGGCTTCAGTATGGTTCCTTTACACGACGGTTCCGAACTTAGGATACGCCAGTCATGGGCTCGGTACCATACTAGGCTACTATTGCCACTAGAACGCGGTCAGATCCTAAATTTTAAAGACAGTTGCATTTTATAACTTAGATAGTTATCTCAAACCTTTGCGTTTAAGAAGTTAATATATTTATTTGAAGAAATAATTCACATTTTGTAGTAACTGAATGAACGATTTTTTTAAGTGACAGTCCACGCGCAGGGTATGTCATACCCACCGTCCAACTTTTTAAATGCTCCTTCCAAACTTTAAAAAAAAATGGATAGTTCCTTGTGTTGCTGACTTTAAGGTCATATCCTTTGAAGGGCCTTAGCTTTGTAGATGAATTCTGAATATACATATTTCAATACTGCCTCTTCGGGTACGTCATATCCTGCGCGTCAATTGCCGTTACAGTTCTGAATACATGAGCATGCTTTAAAATCTTTCTTATGCTATGGCGCATTATTGTAGTCATGATGAAGAAATACGACATTTAAATAATTTTATAGATACAGTATTTAATGGACATAGTACTACGGTATTTTTGGATGAAAAAAGTTTCCTTGTGATAAGGGTAAGGAAGAAACAAATGATGAAGAGTATTATCGTAAATATAATTCTCTACATTCAAATTAAAACACTGTTGGCAATAAATTATTTATAAAGAGAGACAATGAGACATTTTGGAAGAACGTTATTTTAAAAAACTAGTATACATTTTATCCACTTTCAGATGAAAAAAAGAAAATAACTATTGCTGTATCAATAAGAAAAAAAAATATATATATAGATATAAAAAAATTCAAAAACCTTTGATTTCAAAGAATATAGAGACGTATATTCTCTTCTATGGTTGGTTTTCAAAATATACAGTTGTTTCATATACACCGAAGAAAAATTGGAATTGTCTTCTACTTTCAAAATACACATTGGTGGTACAATGAATTCATATACAGTCCACTTAAGATTTGAGTGAAATCTGAAATAATATTTTCAAATAATTATACTGAGGGGGGAATTATCGTTGTTGATCAATTGACCACATAACTTTCAATGGCTAGAAATTGTAATCGTTAGCCTATGATAATATGTTATGAGTTGCTGAACGTTCTGGCGATAAATGTGCACATTTTTCTGTTAACTACTCATAAACCACATGCTAAACATCGAGCCAGACATTTATTTCTGAAATATTTGGAATACGATTTATAGAAGAATGTAAAGAATGAAGAAACCAGCAAGCACAATAATAATTCTACTTAATTTTAAAAAAAACTAAGATCCAGTGAAAACATTGCATTCACTCGCAACAAAACGCTAAAGGAATGTATAAGCGATATATTGCATGCCTTAATAAAATTAACAGAAGGACTAAATTTAAGAGTGAAAAGTGTAAAATAAACATATTGTATTTTCTAATGTTTTTTTTTTTTCTTTTTTCACCTTTGTATACAAAATTTTTGAAAATATATGTAAACACCCTTAGGTATGAGGTACTCTGTACGTGAATTCCCTTTCGTTTTTTTCGCGCGAGTAATTAGAGGTTAAAGTGAATGTTTTATTCAGTTTAAACGTTTAGTGCGACTACAATTAAAATATTGGAAAATACTGGATAAAAGTAATATTTTTATCAGTGCAGAATTTACTTAAAAATTTAGTAAATTAAAAATTAAATAAAAAGCATTAAGACATTAAATGTCATACAACGAGGATATTACGAAATTGTTATTCTCCACTTTATAAAACGAGATTGTGAGATATTTATTAGTAGTTACTTAATGTTAAATTTATTATTTAACGATATAGAATTTTAGGTAATTATCTAAAGCATAAATATAGTTGGATACCACTAAATGCGGTTTTATTACGTCTGACTATAAACAATTTTGTTTATGACGTAATTCCTAGACATAAAGACATCGTAATTTTTTTTTTTCATTGCATGAAGTTTTAATTAAATTTTTGCTTGTACGACGTCACGACATCCTATCAAGAATAGATACTAATATTTCTTTTTTTCTATTTTATGTAAATGAATAACCATTTATCAGAAAGCGAGATATACCTAAATAAACTACTATCAGAAACATTGATTGTCCGAAGTAACAGACTATTATGTATAATAAGATTAGAAAAGATCTTTTTAGGGTACATACTTTTAACAAATTTGAAAGAAGCAAAATTCCAATGAAAGTCAATAATAAATATACAGAGAAAATTAGTTAGAAAAATTACTCAAATTTTAAGCGTCCAAGTATAAGTTTCCTTAAAATATTTTCTTTAAAAAAACATTTATATAAAACTCGTATCAGTGCTGTAACATTTATTATCTTCTAATTTATATTAATACTGTAATCTGCAGTTTATTTAGACTGGTTTGTATCTATAGCCTCTTAATACCACGGGGTCAGAGTGTATTTTTAATGTCTTCATTTAATAGATTTATTTATATCACGTGTACACCAATGGGCTAAATTCGTAACGGTCACATGATAAATGCAATCACGTGTTCTCCATTGATTTCAAAGCTGTCATTAGTCTTGTACTTGTTCTACTTGTAAGACTCAGATATAACTTCAAATTTGATAATGTAGTAAAGATGTTCAAGTATTTCTATTCTACACATTTTTTCTTCAAAATTTAAAACAAAATGCTATATTATATGTGTACTATTTTTATCAAGTTTCTATTGTTCACCTATGTGCGTTATAATTGTTGACAATAAACTTAGTATTTTTTAAAAAAATCAAGAGTGGGAAACAGCATAGCCTTTATCATGACGTCACAAGAGTGTATGAACTGATTGGTTGGAAACAAGTGATTATAGTTGTCATGTGACTATGACGTCACATTAAATAATTTCGATGATTTTTTTTAATTACTTGCATTTTAATCATTGACTTTATGTACTCTAATTTTAGACATATTTGTTGGAATAGAAAGAGCAAAGTTTGGTAGTTATTTTAACCTTTGAATGGTAATATTTTTTCTCATATTACTGCACACAATGTGTATTTTAGTAAATATTCAGGAAGAAGGAGACTCGACAATAAGCTAAACTCCTTATATATTCATTGATTTAAAATTACAGTGCTTGAAAGAGACTACTCTGTAAAGGTAATTTTATCTCACTTTTTGAAAATCCAAAGCCGGTGATAGATGTCAGTGCAAAACCAGATAATTTGATTCTCACCTTAAGAATTATCAATACTCATCTCAAAAGAAGCCCTTTCGTGTTGCTGGTTAATTTGCATTTTTTGGTGCTTCGATGGCAGCAAATCCTTTCATTTCATTCTTTGTTAAATTTCGAAATTCGGATGGAATACATTCATGTCATCTCAAATTTAAAAGCTGGTGAAAGTATAAATCTCCTTTCTTGAGGCGACAATGAAGTGATATGTCACTTTCAAGATATAGGTCTCTTTTCCATCTTAAAATAAACTCGATATTTGCATTATAATAATATGGTATACAATCGTAGTTTGAGAAATTCTATGACGCTGTAATGAAATTTAATCTGATTATGCATGGTACATTTATAGCTTAAGCTTAAAGGTTTTCTTTGATATGCGAATTGATAAGGTTTCCAAACTCAAACACTTACTATTTTAAAATGGATTCCGCAGATTTTTATTCATGATTTAGGGAAGCATTTAAGTCAAATAAAAGAGAAATCTTTCCATTTGATTATTGCAGGTAGACAATAATTTTTAGTGCTCTTGGTTTTGTTGAGGAATAATTTTTAGCACCCCAAGCGATAGTGGGAAAATAATTTTTAGTAAAGTGTCTATGCTTTTAATTAAAATTTTCAAATCGTTAATCTATTCAAGCTGAGTTTAAGATCGTTCTAAGATACTTTGCTCAAATAAATTAGGGGAGCAAGCAAACAATGGGGGAAAAAAACGATACGTCATTTAAATGCATGGGCATAAATTGGAAATACAGGTGTAACAAAACACAATACAAAACAAGTAAGATAAAAAAAAAATTAAGTCAATTCCTACTTTAAATGGATGAATAGAAAGTATTTTATTAACGACTGAAAATTCCACCAAGATAAATAAATAAATATATAGAGATCATGATCTAATAGTAAGAATTGAATAAATTCAAAGATAATTTGCCATACCTCAAGTTCTGTGCTTAAACATACCTATTATACTATTGAAAAATACTGCGTTTCTAACAAAAATGAAGAATTTTCTTTGTTTTTCCTACATTTTTTCAACTAATAATTATATAAAGCAAATGTTTTTTGTATCATTTTGTTCGCAATTTCATGTAAATTTTAGATCAGTTTACGAGAATTTTAAATATGTTTGCAAACTCGGAAGTTATTCATCAAAAACCGCGACTAAAGAAAAACCAAGTAGTCTGTAGGATTCAGATGAATTACAATTAACCAATACATTAAATAAAATCTTGTGTTGGCGAATCAACTTTCCTAGATTTTTCACGGAAATTTAATGTAATGTTTTGTTTCTCGGTAAATCGTTTGGGTCATTAGCTCAAAATACAGTTTAAATTCTAAATAATATAAAAAAAAAAATTAAGTCAATTCCCACTTAGATCAACAAAGAAAAATGTTATTTTAGCTACTTTTTATTTAATAGTTACAATTAATATAAATATGCATATATACATATGACAGAATCATAACATTAAGTGGAAATTAATTTTTTTAATTATCATTAAAGTATCGTATTGTCCTTTTAAATTCAGTCCAGCTGAATGCTTTAACACGTGAGGAAAAAACCTTTTCAAGTTTTGACACAAGTCGCCAAAATGGTCCCTAAGTCGCCGACTTGGCTGTATTTGTAATTCTTTAATTAATTAGTTTTAATCAATTAATTTTTATTTATTACAATTAAATTATTATATTGTCATCCAAAATGATCCTGTATATAAAATTTCAGCTTAATTCAGCGCTTTAAAATGTATTTTATTAACGATTAAAAATTCCACCAAGATGAATAAATAAATATACAAATATATAAATAAATAAAAATATATAGACAGTTCGAACTAATAGTAGGAATTGAAAAAAAAGGAACCTTAATTCTCCGGAAAAGTATAAAGAACGTTAACTGATGTTAACAACATGACAACAATGTGGTTACATGTAAATGACAAAACAACATAAAGATTGCTTGGAAATGATACATGATGTTTCAAATGGTGTGTGGTCCCCTCGAATTGCTGGGATTGTCACCCACCTGTTTAATATGGATGCGAGGAATTTACCAATGACACTTTGGGGAATATTGTTCCAATCTTAACGAAGTGTGATCTTGAAGTTTTGGACAGTAACAGGAGTTCTTAGTTTGCAGCAACGCGTCATTCGATAGTGTCCCAAACATGCTTGATTGATTTAAGATCAGGAGAGAAAACTGGCCAATCTATATGCTTTACTGTTTCAACTTCAAGAACGTTCTCGACAGGACGAGTTATAAGGAGGGGTCTGGCATTATTTTGCAAAAAAAGAGAGACAAATTCTGCAAAAGAAAGGGGTCACGAATGGTGCACCGGAAGGTACGACATAAGGTATCTGGATTTCATCTGCATAACTTTGAGATATCAAATTGTCGTTTCCAATTACCGTAAAATCCGGCATATAAAGCGCACCTATACTTTCAAGCTATATTTTTTAATTTTTGGGTATATTCGCCGTATAACGCGCACTCCCTTTTTTACGTAAAAATGTGAAATGTACGCATACAATTTCCTTATGTTTTGAAGTCATTATTTATTGGATGAGTCATTTCAGACTCTCTTTTGAAAAAATAGTATACTTCTAGAATTATACAACCATTAAGCGCAAGAAGGGAGGGGGGCGGGTAGACCGAATCAGCACCGTGGCTGGATTTTTTTCCCACGCCTTTCTTTAAACATTGATTCCTTTTTTTCACTTTCATGTGATGTACGAGGCGGACGATTAATTTTGAAATAAATTAGAACAAGCCTGAGACTTATTACGCTCGCTATCTGTAGTATATTCAATACTATTAATAATATTGAATACGCTTCAAACAGCGAGCAGTAAAGATGGTCCTGGTAAACGAAGCAAAACCTAGTGCCGGTTTCAAGATCTAAGTTATTCAATTTGCAAAAGAAAATGGAAATCATGCTGCAGCAAGGACGTTTGATATTGGCGAAAGCTTCATAAGGGAGTAGAAAAAAATGAAATTACAATAATTAACATGTCAAAGAAGAAATGTGCTTTAAGTAAAAGTGTAACGAACCGGCCTATATTCTAGAAGAAAGTGTTGCGAACGGGGTCCTAGAAAATCGCCTGAATGGATTAATTGTAACAAGAAACAGTGTACGTTTATTCACCTTAAAATGGCCAAAAAAGAATGCCTTTTCATGTTATCCAACAATGGAAGTTCATAAGTTATGTTATTTCTTATAAATAAACAGATATATAAGATAATCGATATATAAGTCTAAATTTGTTTTAATACTCATTTTTATACTCGGCGTATAACGCGCACCCGTAAATTTTGATGTTGATTTTTGTGTTAAAAGTGCACGTTCTACGCCGGATTTTACGGTATATGGAGGTCAGTATGTGCGCATATGCTGATTTCTGCTTATGCCTTCAAATCACCTCGTCTGTAACATGGTCTCTCCTGTGCGATTACAGGATTACTTTGAGTGTCCCTTTCTCACCATACCAAAACACGTCTGGTGTCACCCTCTAAACTGAATCGGGACTCGTTCGTGAGCAACATTTGACTTCAAACAATTTGCATCCAATCTCGATGTTCAACAACCCATCTTCTTCGGACCACACGGGTTCTTGCTGTCAATGGTATACACACCATAACCGTACGCGCACATAGACCATCCTCATGAAGTCTATTCCGGATTGTTTGGCGTGAAGTTCTTCGTCTTGTTTCCAAAAGAAGCAATCTTTGATTATGCATCACATTGGTTGTTCTGTCACCTATATATTGTATTAATAGGATATATAGTTCATTAATTTTTGTGGCAGTACTCGGACGATCTTGTCTTAGCCGATTTCTTGGAATCGATTCCACAGTATTTCAACGGCGCTTCTCACCACTCGCACAACGCCCACTACAGTTCTTCGCGCGTTTACCAGGATTCTAGTCTCACGATCATAAGCAAAGCCATAGATTATGGTAAGTCTCGTTGTCATGACATTTTCGAACATCTGTTCTCAAAAAAAAAAAAAACTGCTGAAATATTGAATTCCATCGTTGAGACAACAAAAAAAAAACAGCCTTTACGAAATCATGAGCCCGGCACATGTATCCTTCCTCTGGGTTTTGACGTCGTGAACGTTGACATATATGAAATTCGCTTCTGTTTTCTGCTACTTTTTACACTATGTATGTGGTGTGTTTGAAGTTAGTTATCAGAAAAAATGTTTGCGTAATTTCGTTAAATCCGTATGCTTCCCTAATATTTTTGAGCAGTGTAGTATAAGTTTTCACTAAGAGTAACTACTTTTGGATGCCATTAATTTTATAGAGACATTTTATAATTTACTACATAAATATAATGTAAAACATAGAAGCAGTTTTATATCAAACTTCCACATCTTAACATTTGACTTTTTAATTGTAAATTCGAAAAACATCGATATTTAGATAAATTTCTGTTTCAGAGACTTATTAAATTATTACACTAATATATGTCTTACTAGTAGTTACCAAGTCTTGCTTCATAGCAAGCATGAGGAACTTCACTTAATTATGAAGCAATAGTTTTTGATGTGCTTCTTCGGACACCGGATAAGGTTCGTCGCAAAAAGCCCTAGAGTATAGTTGAACAATGCGACATAAAGATTCACTAACTCTCTCTCGTACACCGAATCTCACTTATTATCCAGAATAATAAACAAATTTAGTCAGAAAAACTCTTGTTTAATAACTCAACCACTTTTACTGCAATGATTTCAGAAATTAAATATAGAATGATTTTTTCCCCTAATTTTTGCCTGTTGGTGATAGTTTTTTTTTTTTTCTTTAATGTTTTATCAAACCATTTTATTCACCAAAAATATTAAAACTCTTCCGTAACTACTTTTATGGATGTAGATTCAATATCAAACATGATTTATGATTACCAATAAATGGTAAAAAATTACACTCAGTGAAAATCGTTTAACGCGAAACTAAAAGGGGACTGAGATGTTTCTAGCTTTAAAAAAATTCGTGTTAAAAGATATTGCCAAAAAAAATATATATTCAGCAAAATTAAGTTTATTAGAGTACATTTTATTTACATAAATATGTATTGATGGATGTATTTACTAGAAATCAATGGAAAAAAAAAACATTCATAAGGACTTAGTGAAATTTAATACAAAATTATCAAATTTTTTGAAACAAAACATTGATTGAGTTTTTAGAAAATAATCTGATATTTTTCTTTGCATTGTCTTTTTTAGAATTGAATTGTCAACAAATTGTTGGATGTCCTCCATTTTGTTATTCATTTTGGGACGGCTCATCGCGTTTTGTACTAAAAACTCCTCTTGGGTTATTTGAGGCCGAAAAAGGCAAATTCTTTCCAACCAAATCCAGAAGCCAACCTTTAATATGCAAATGGGAAACCTTTTAAATAGCAGAAGTTTCACGTAAGTGTATGGGAAGTGATTATCCTAGTCTGGTTTAAGCGCGTGAACTGAAGGAAGAGAAGAAAGTCGTCATTGAGTGTGAAGTTATCCGTGACAGAGCGATCAAATCAAGGTGGATACAATTCCACGCGAGATAAAAGGTATTTAAGATCCGAGAGAATTGCGATTAAGGAGTCATATACCTTTTAAAATTTCCGGAAAATCGATTATTTTATTATTATTTTATTTTATAGAGCAAACCTTTCTGAGTTTTTTAAAAGAAACCGCATGCAGATATTCCCAATATCACGGAAGTTATTAAGAAAATAAAAAGAGCAGAAAAGGTAATTTAAATATTGTTTACATTTCGGCTCCAGGATGACAGCTGTCATGTCGCTGGTGACAGCTGCGTTTCTCTGTTTCTAATATTTTCATTCTAATTATTATCAAATGCTTG
>BMAV01020430.1:268382-297502 GCA_019973955.1 Trichonephila inaurata madagascariensis | reverse complement strand
GTTTTAATCAATTAATTTTTATTAATTATTTTTATATTATTGTATTAGTATCCAAAATAAACCTGTATATAAAATTTCAGCTCAATTGAGTGCTTTAAAATGTATTTTATTAACGATTGAAAATTCCACCCAAATAAATAAATAAATATATTGTTACGTAGATCCGAGGGTTCAATGATTTTATGCAAAACAGTTACAAAAAAAATAAACAATTCTTTAAGAGCGATGCGAATTTATTATCAAAAATCCAATCCTTTAAATACAGGATTCAGCAGCGATATTCACAGAGTAAATATCCAAAGGCCTTCACACCTTCAACAGCAATCAAACACAATAACAGTGTTTAAAAATACACGTAAGTAAAGATAATTCACAAGCACAGCCGAGTTAATCACTAGTCAAAACAATCCTCACTACTCGCTGGTTTAATCCAGACTCCTCGCCGTCCCGGCGAGCATCTCCTTTATAGGCGCGACAGAAACTTCCAGAAATATAACAGCTCGTGTCATTGAACGTGACACAAGTGGAGAGATCTACTACTTTCTAGAAGATTCCCGAGGGTTCCGAACTCGCCAACATGGTCACCAATTACGCCAAAATCGCCAAATTAGTCGCCAAAGTCGCCAAAAATGATGCCAACTTGGCTCTACCGCCAAGATTTCGCCAAGTTCTCATTGGATCGCCATTATAACGTAAGGGTCGGCATTGCTTGTGAATGGTACAATTTTAACATGAAATAAACATAACATAGAGGAATATAAATGCATTAAACACTCAAATATATATACAAATTATTTACACTATTTACACAAAATTCGTAACAATATAAATAAATATATAGAGATTTTGAGCTAATAGTAGGAAATGAAAAAGCAGTTAAGTACATAAATATATACACAGAGATTAGATTTTGATTCATAACACAGATAGAACTAAATAAAACATGTTCTGAAAATTTCAATTCATTATCTTAAAAATAGTTTGTGAAGAAATCTGCTTCCGGTTTTTTAAACTCCATTTCTGGATTACTAATTATACTATAGCTTTGCTTCTAAATATCATAGAGACAAAATAGAGAGTTAGTTTAATCTTGAATGTTTGGGGAAAAGAAGAAAAAAAAAATAAAAGAATGTTTCAAAATTATTCCCAAAACGGCGAATTTTGGTAGTCACGTACCTTAAATAAAATTAAAATAATATAAATACAAAAAAGAAATCCAATCCAATTTACAAAATCTGAGAATTTTAAAGGATGTCTGAATTTATTTTAGAATTATATAAATACGTGTTTTTTTTTAATTAAAATATTGCGCGAAAGGAAGTCGTCGAAATATACAAATGAAAAATTTTATCAAAAGAAAACTTCTCTGTGAACTTCGTCTCCATGCAAATCTGTGTTTGGAGTGAACCAATCAGGTCTTGTTCCACCCGCAGAGGTCATGACCTTGATCGTAACAGTAGAGAGAGAGAAGTTGATTCCGAATTACATACACTTAACATAACAACCAATGAGAACGCCCCCTCTTGCCGCAGGTTGGAGGGTGTGCATTTTTCATTCGAATTTCTTCGTGAAGCTCTAGTTGTGCTATAAACTACTTCCCCATTGGTCAGACATCTAAAACATTGCCGGCTCCCATTGGTCGAGAAAAAAGTAAAAACACTTAACTGCTCCCGACAAAAGTTGAATTTTGTGTGTAACTTTTAAAAAGCTCTTTTTTAATATTAATCTATTTCCCCAGTAATAAAATAAATGTTTTTCTAAATAATTCATACATAACTTTAGTGATAATCTATAATATCAGTACAATAAATTTTACCTTTTATGTAATTTTATGATACGTTTTTTTTTTTTTTATTTTAACTTATTTCTTACACAACTTGTTTATATTTTAAATCCATTTATTGGCAATGTAATCGGTTTTATGCTACTTCAATTTTCTTACCACATGCTCCATGTATACCTCTAACTACAGACGAGAACGAATGCTATTTTTTTTCTGATTTTAGAAATATTTGAATATATTCATGTACCACGGGTTACCTTCTTTTTCCACACAATTCCTACTATTAGTCCACACTATATATATATAAATATAAATATAAATATATATATCTTGTTCTAATGGTAAATCATTAATAAAAAAAAAAAACTTTTATTCATCTAATGAAGTCCAAATACACTTTTTTAAACTTGTAATATGAATTGATGTTAATACAGTTTTTTCAAATATTAATGCATTAATTAAATTTTAGTTTTTAATTTTAACTTTATTCTGCATTCTTTCTGACGAAGCTAATGCTAACTACAACAAATGGCGTTACTCAAGTCCAAATACATTTTTTTAAAACTTGTAGTGGATGACATGATGTTAATACAGTTCTTTCAAATATTAAAAAAATTTGATTAACTAAATTAAAATTTTTCTTTGTTGACCTAAGTAGGAATTGACTTTCAAAAATATATTTTTTAATATTACTTGTTAAATTAATTACAGAAGAGAAACACAAGTTATGAAATTAAACTTTAATTAATAAATTTAACTAAAATGTAGTCCACTTCAATTTTCCTGTACTTGGATTGCATTAAAATTATTCCTACAAAAGAAAAAATGACATATCAATCAGTGATAAATGACTAAGGACTGAAAAAAATAACTCATAATCTCCTTCAAAAACTTCCCCTTCTAAATAGACTGACTCCACCTGTTGAAAACATTTACGTTCTTGAAAAGGATATAAACGATCTCCGGTTGTCATACAAGGGCAAAACCATCATATGCAGGAAAAGGTGAATTGAATGGCTCCTGTAAATACTTTTTTCTTTCCATGCGGAAGTATGTCAGGCAAGTTCACGAAAATGATCCGGTTTTTTTGGACTATCAACTTGTCAGGACGTAAAAGAAAAATGATTGGGGCTTATGAAGAAGGAAAACTTATTTTCAAAAGAGTGAACATTACATTGAATTCTTTTAATAAATTCTGGAAAATTTTCTTTCTATTTTGGAATATAAAAAAAATGCATAATTTAAAATATATATCATATTTTCTCACTGCTTTAAGAATTTCTTAATATTTAAAATAAGAATAATAAGTGATCATCAAATTTATGTTTATTGAGAAACTAGCTTAAAAAGTAAGGAACTTTCACTATACTAAACAACAACAGATACTATTTTAACTTGATTTTAAAGGTTTGAGAATTCGAATTTTTTTTCTTTTTTTGTTCTTAAATTTATTTGAAAATAAATATTCTTGAAAGTTTAGTAAAAACTACAAGAAGCTCAATAAGAAAATAACAACAGTTAGAATCTCACTTAAAAATATTAATTACTATACTATTTAAGCTTATATATAAATCCTAAACAGATTAAACTGCATGTATTACTCAAATTTCAGATTTTAAATCGTTTTTTTTTAATTTATGTAAGTAAGCAGTTAAGTAGAAAATAAAAAATGTTCTATTCAATGTCTTCGTAAATTTAGTAGAAAACTCTGGGCATATATTACTGTGTTAGTGGATTCTAACTTACTTTTTCTTTTAAATAGGGCTATACGGATTGTTATCTTTACCATTACAGACCTCGTACATTCCCCAGGAGCTGGTATCACTTTTAAATACCATAGCTGGTATCATATAGATCTCAGTGGTTCTCAAACATTTTTTTAACCCATAGACCCATTTTTATAATCAAAACTTGCCCAAGGACCCCTTTTAAAAATCAAAACTTGTCTAAGGACCCCTTTTAAAAGTCAAAACTTCGGAAGGGACCCCCAAGTGAAAAATATACATAAATGCATAATATAAGAAAATAAGAAATAAAAGAAAACATTTTGCTGAAGTATTATTTATTGAAATTATAAGTTTTGTTTAAAATAAAATTTTAAAAAATTAACGACTTGGATAAGCTTAATTAGATGTTATGAGTATATTTATGCCCGTGTCTCAATGTATGTGAGTAGCAACCGCAAATCCTCACGAGCACTAGTTTTTAGTAGCTTTCCAATTTTTTTTTTTTTTTTTTTTTTTTTTTTTTGGGGGATGAGGTTTATAACGGTACTAAATCCATGTTCTACTAAATTGAAAGACGGGAAAGTAGTCAACAATTTCTGTACAATAACCAATAATGCAGAATATATAATTGGGATCTATTTTTGTTATCAGAATTTGTTGTATTTTTGTTCAAAGATTCGTTTAAGTCTCTTACTTGTGGATACTTCAATAAGATGTTCTTGTATTAGAATGGATTTATCTGTGTTTGGTATCTGAGTTAGTCCATGCGCGAAAGGTTTCAACACCCACTTGGGAATATCCAAGAGAATTATTATTAAATTTCATTTAGAATATTAGAATTTTAGAATATTTATTACAATTTCCATAAAAATAAATAATGGTTAAACGTTTTTTTATTTTATATTAAGCCTTGTGTGGACCCTCTGACGTTGTTCAGAGAGATCCCTGATCAATTTTAGTTTTCCATGAGCCTTCTGAATAATATCGTAAACTCCTGGAGGTCCGCAGAGACCCCTTTGGGAACAACTCATATAGATGCATACAAATCGCCATAATGTAATTCCGATGGCCAGTTTCCTTGCACCTGAGCTCTGACGATGTGAATTCATACCAGGAATATAATTTTTCCGAGAGCACCCAAGTCAAACAGGCAATCTAAAGGTTTTTAACATGCCGTATAATCATAATGAATGGAAGCTGTCGAATTTCTGCATCATGAAAACCTACTAACACTGGGGTGGGACAGAAACCGCCAACTTGAGCTCACAAGGCCAACGACTAACCAACTACGCCCCTCACCCGGAGGACTGTAAGTAACTAAAAATGCGAGATTTCGAACATAAATTTTTAATGAGACTGCTTGACGCAGTCTTTTTATTCCATACAAGATAATGAAGAAGGGTTTGCGTGTGGTGGGGGTGGCCATCGCAGCACCAACAGCACATAAACTGTAAAATATTTAAAATTAGAGAAAACCTATGTTTAATCAATGTGCTGCAATCGATAAAGAATATTTAAGTATTAATTTTTTTTCCAATACTGTCTCCTTTGTAAAAATATAGTAGATTTCAGCACGCTCATGATTATCTCCACATGCTGATAAAATGGTATTTTAAAACCAAATGAGGTATTTTATTTTTTTTAAAAAAATACTTGGAATGGTGAAAATAAAAAACAAAAGTGATGGCTTAAAACACGGAAAGTTTGAATCAAAAACAAATTAAGAGTAGTATCTGTAAGAATATTTAACTATTTTTTCAGAATTTTATACAACTGGAAGTGAAGAACATATATTTTTTATGCATGTTAACTTCTATATAAAGGTGACTTTCCTTTTTATTCTAATAAAAAGCAAGAACCAATAAAATGTTTGAATTTTAATGTTTTGTTAGATGTATTTGTTAAAGGCATTTTTTTAGGTATATTTCATCACAAAATCTTATGAATCGTAATAAAATATTAGACATATATATTTTTACATCTTCAATATCTCATCTCTTTCTTAAAATATGTATTGCAGAAAAGCGACTCATTCATTCATCACGAGATCTCCGGAGCTATTAGACCTACAAACTTGAAATTTAGCTTAAATGTTTCTTTTGTTGAGAAGAAATCCACTTAGAATGGGTATTGCTGAAATTTACTATCAAAAGGGTTTGAGAGGAGTTAAGGGAGTGTTATAGATAATATAAATTCCCGTTTTTGCACTATTAGACCTAAGACGTGAAATTTCGTAAGCCCGTTTTTTTAATCGAGTGGAAATTCATGAAGAACGGATTTTGAGAAAATTGACTCCCAGAGAGGATTGAACGAGAATCGTTCTCTTGAAATACAGCACTAGGAATCCATTAAAGCAGGGTTTCTCACACTTTCAATTCTTGTAACCCAATTTTCAGTCAAAACTTTCATCACGCCCCTCCCCCCACCCGTACAATAACTATGTACTGAATGCAATAAAAATGTACTTTGACGTATAGCTACAATACTACTTTAATTATAAACCATGCAAATTATCAAGATAAGTATTAAATTATGTATATTACAAACCCTTGAGAGGCACTAGTAATAATTGAACTTGATTTTAATTTATATATATATAATACTGATAAACTAATTATCAAAAACATTGTGCATCATTGATACTATTATAGTATACAATATAAGTGAAAATGTGTGCTGTATTTTTTTTTATTATTATTATTATTTCAAAATGTATTTTGCTTTGCTTCCTTTTAGTGAGTTAATACTTATTCTAAATCTTTTATTTTCGAATGCTCGATGTGGTCGCTCCCCTCCCCATCTAGGGATATTACGCCTCTTCGAGAGGGGCGTGCCACACAATTAGAGAAACGCTTCATAAAAGGAAGGTTATGATTTCGGGCTCAAGAACTTCCCAGATGCCTGATTGGCATTGAAAGTTTTTTTTCTAAGGTACTCTGATGACTTATATAATATCCAATTATTATCGTCTATTACAATGGGGGGAGGGCAAACCAGGGCCCACCTTGAATAATTTTGCGGTCTTCGGGATTCCTTACTAAATACGATTATTTTGAAAAATATTTTTTGTAGCAAATAAATCCCTTAAATGTTTCTAATAATGCTGCTTGTGTTTTTATAGAAACATAAAAGTAAGTTTTGGATTGCAGTGATACCCCACAAAATCATGCCTGATTCCTGTAAATATTTTTTTCAAATTACACCTGCTAATCATTCTTTTTGAAAAAACAAAATGTATCAAACATAAATCAAGCTCAAACTTATCGGACGAAAATCTGCAACATCAATTACGATATGCAAACATACGCATTGAGATGGACTTGCAAAAACTAAGTGAAAGAATTGGGAAACAAATATCTCATTGTTTCTGTAAATTCAACATAATCTGATCATTGCATAAATAATTATTATACTATCAAAGTTTTTATACATGAAAGCAATGAAAACAGTAATAATAATTCATTTCGTTTTAAATTTTCACTCCAATAAATGTTCATAACGGAGAATATTAGATCATCCTTCAAAACCAAGAGTTTTGGGCCCCAAGCTTGATCTTACAGAGGTGACATACATAGCGTCAGTCAAGCTTTGGAACCAGGGGCGTAGCTACCACCGTATCAGCCGTATTAATGATACGGAACCACAAAATGTGTAACTACAGTTCCACTAACAGGGTTCCCATATCTAAAAAAGGGCCCACGAAGGAATTTTGATACAGGGTCCCTTCAGAGCTAGCTACGCCAATGTTTGGGACTCTTAGAGTCCCAACCCCTCTCCCCTCCCCATGCGCGAATTACGGTGGTGAACGTTACGCCACTGGAAGCTTATACCTCTGGTAGACAACCACAGACTCTTATCAACGTTCTACGACAGCTCTTTATTTATACGACAAAATTTGCAGTTCGAAGAGCACTGCAAAATGAATAACGACTCTAAAATTCTTATCATTTGAACAGAATACATTATTTTGAATTGGATGAGTGTTGGTTTTAAGTTTCTCGTGTGAGTCTTTCATGGTATTGCAATATTTTCAAATAGGGATATACTAAAATATTTAACTTAAAAATATGTTTAATATGTCAAAGTGACACTTTTATCATTCGTAAACATAGAAAATACAAGATACTTTGAGTATACTTATCAAGAATATAAGTTTACCAAGTTTAAAATTTAGGAAATTATAAAGCAAAATTTCTTAGGTCCTTTCCAATGCAATTAACATTCCTTAAAAACCAGTTAAGTTGTATGTACTGAATAGTGAATGTATGAAATGAGTTATTTTGTATAAATTATGAATTTTTAATCCAAAATATAATCAAGGGAGTTTCAAGTTGAAGGGAAGTGGTAGAATAAAGTAATCTTTCTTTATTTCTTAAATAAAAATAGCTTTTGGTTTTGATGCAACTTGCTGGGTTTTTGTTTAATGTTTACTTTTATTTTTAATATGCGGAATATCAGGGAGATACCCGATTCTTTCCAGCTGTTACTTAAAAATTTTCTTTTTAATTTTCATTTGAAAAACTATTATTTAAAATTAGTTTCTATATAAAAATAAATTTCGCTCTCAAAAAAGACGGATAGAGTAAAAAAACGCGAATATCTCAATTTCCCAAGGATTTTTTTTAATGAGAAAAAAACTAGGAAATCAATAAACCATGGTGATTGACTTCTTTCAAAAGCGTAAAAATGTATTTACCTGATTTCCTTCTATTATTCTAGTCTTATCGCCCTCTTACTTTTTCTTTCAAATAAATAACAATTTTCAGAAATAAAAGTAGAATTAAAAAGTAAAACCCCAAAAAATTCTTATCTGAAACTTTCAGAGGCCTTGCATGATGAACATTCTTTTTAAAAAGAGTCAACCTTTTTTTTTGTATAGATATATGTTATATATTTCATGCAGCAAAAAATTTAAAAAAAAAAAAAAAAACTTAACATATGATGCTTTCTTGTTGAGACTGAGTAAAAAATGTATCACAGAAAACTATATTTATGTACAAAGTTTCTTTATAAAATGTAATGTTTTGAAAAAAAATAATTAAATGCCAGAAGCAGAAATCTATGTAAAATATTTTTCTCACTCTTCAGTTTGAGATTAAAATTAAGGAATGAAAATTAAATATATATATATATATATATATATATATATATATATTATGGAAGAGTAACTTGCATTTATCAATTTACAGCAATGTTATTTTGTATTTTTTATTTAGAAATGATAACTTAACTACTCACAAAATAGATAAATTCAATAATATCAAAAAAAATTTTAAATGTTGTTTAGATCATGAATACCCTTTTAACTTCTTAAGAACTTATAATCATCACAAATATATTAGTCGTCTTGCTACTTCTGATTCCAAATCCACCTCACAACAATAGGATTTCAAAGTCAGCATGTTAGTGGTCTTGCTGTGAAGATTAGATCATAACACTCATATCACAGTTTACATCTTTTCTACACACATCTTAAATATCTTACACATTTTTGACAACCAACCAAATTAGAGCCTAGCAAATTTACATTTTTGACAATCAACCAATTCAAAGCCTACCAAACTTGATTGTCATCTATCTCGGTATCTATCTATGCTGGCTAGTGTAAAAGGTAGTTCAAAAGATACGTTCAAAGATACCCAAGACTCTTGATTCTCTTGGAAAAAGATCTGTAAGTAGGAAGATTTCGTTTAATATTTTTTTTTTCGTAATTGTCTTAGGATTTTTCTGCTTTAAGAAATTGGGGAGAATTTGTTTCAGAATATTAATCAGTGGTTTTATTATACTCTCAGTGAGTTTTTGTATACTTTGAATTTTGGTTTATTTTTTTATATACTTTGAATTTTTTATATATTTTGAATTTTTGTTTATTTTATTTGGTTTTTCCTACCGAGTTGCAAAGGGGGAAGGTTGGCACCTTCAAACTAGTTTAACCCCACTTATTCGGTCCTAAGTCCGAAATTGCTTTCTGACTCGCTAGGTTCTTTTTTATAGTTCCTCTTTTGTATTTTTTCGATCTTCATCTTTTGCTTTTATATTTTTATTACGTTATTTCTTGTTAAGTTCATTATCTATTATTTCTGGTTTTTGAAATATTATAGAAATTTCTCTCATATATATATATATATATATATATATATTATCTGAAAACACATCGAGTTTAAGTCGTGGTGTGATTTGTTGGTATTTCTCTATTTTTTAGAGGTGCATTATAGATTTTGGCGAAAAATAGTGTAATTTTGAACCTCAATTAATCAACGAAGACAATACCTGAGCTTGCACCAAACTTCCTTACCAACGTAGGAAATTTAACCCTCTGGCCGGAACATCGATTTTTTTCCCTATTAGAGACCTCCGTCTGACGGACGGATGCGTTAATTTTTTTGAATTTTATCACCTTAAGGACTGCTTTAAATGTCCTTATCTCTCATGAAATTGAGTAGAAATTTTAATATTTAAGTTTTTATGAGGCATACTATTATTGATATATTTTTATCACAAGAATTATTACTGGTATTTTTATAAAAACGAATTAGAAATTATTTATATTCTTGTAAAAATAATTAAAAATAATAATACCAAAAACAAAAAACTATAAGGATATCTGTATTTTAAACGGTGATAGATAAGAAAAATCGCACATATCCTGATTTGAAAAAAATCGCCAAGTGAACCTCTCACTGGGTAGAGTCGAACTAAAGATGTCAAGGCAGTCTACCGCAAAAATCACATCACACCCTTATCTGCAGGCATCAAAGCCAATTATCCCCATCTGAGAGATGGATTTTCCAGTCGGAGGGTTAAGCTTCGGCAAAGTGAACGCGTGGAACAGCTATACTACACGGTGGGTCCTCAATGACACCTGGATTCGAACACATGACCTAAGAAATGCTATTCACGTGTTACAGACCCTCAATCGTTGCCACAAAGCTTTGAAAGAGTTCTCATAATGTAAAATGATAAAAAAATTTAAAAAAAACAAAACAAACAGATTGTATATAATCTAGATCGATCTTCTTGAAAGGTTTTCAAATTACTCAAATTCTACGACACACATCGTAATTTTGATGGTCTCAATAGCATTTTTAAATGAAAGTTGGAAAAGCACTGGTGTACCGAAAAAGCAATATTTTAAGGTAAAAAAGACTATTAAATGCAATAATACAAAATTTCCATTTCCACCATGTATGATGTAAAACAGATTTTGTGTTCAAAATTTCAGCCATTTAATTTTTTACGGGAAAAACTTCAAACCTATGAAGTGATTTTGAAATGCTACTCCTTTTACGAAAATTGACGTGCATATATGAAATTTGATTTATACAAGTACGTCAAAATAAGTACAACAAAAGTTGGTATAGGTTTTGTGTGTGTGTGATAACATGATTGGTATTCGTACAATACTTCTTTTTATGAATGCTAATTGAAAATTCCTTAAAAAAATGTATAAATTTTAAATTCAATTTTAAAAAATAAGCATTTCTTCGATTGAAAAATGCATCTCAACTTTTATTCCATGTACTATTAGAGACAAGTGAAAAAAAAAAATGAAGTATTAGGTAAAATAAAAAAAAAAAAACCTTAGCATTTTAAATGATGTCAAACTAGCTATTTTACCTTTCTCAGATAAGTCAGTTTAAAGTTTTGATTTGCCATTGGGATGTGAAAAAAAATGAACGTAAAAGTTATCATAACTTTGCGTTATTTAAACTTAGAGCTTTCAAATTTTGTGACAGTATAGAAAGTATATAAAAAATAATTTGAGCTAAAAAATTTAGATATGATTTTTTGACCGATTTTTGTCACTTGAATCGTACTGTGCCCTCTTAATTACCGCATACGCGAGCCTATATAAAATACGGTGGCATTGGGGAACGAATCGCGTAACATTTAATTGGCTGTTAAGGGATTAATTTACGTAGCGAAAGTCGTCATTTATAACTAATTCCATTATGCATAGCTGGAATATGTATAATTCAATAACATATAATTACTTAATTATATATTAACTATAATATGATTAATTTGAATATAACTGGAAAATTATGGAATAACAGATGATATACTATGGACGATATATCATTTTATGAATATAATATATCTACCAAAGTGCCCCATCTTGAGTAAGCCATGCATTTAATTAATTGTCCATACAATCATTCTTCTTCAAAGTATAAATTACCAGATCTATCGCCAATGGTATATATTCGGATTGCTTTAGAGTGCCAAATTAATTAAAACCTCATGTAAATAAATCTCACAATAATAATGCTATACCGTAAAATCCGGCGTATAACGCGCATTTTTAACACAAAAAATAGCAACAAAATTTACAGGTGCACGTTATACGCCGGGTATAAAAACAGTACCTGTTAAAGTAACAAAATAGATAAACATAAGAAAAAAGAGTTGGATTTCTATGTATATCAAATAATGTTTATTTAAAAGAAGTGACAAACCTTATGAACTTAAAGGGTTGTAGTTTTAGAAATATACTATATTTTCAAAAGTCTGGGATAATACCTCGGATAAATGACTACAAAACATAAGAAAAATTGCACATGTATACCATGTGAAAAAGAGGGTGCGCGTTATACGGCGAACATACCTAAAAATTCAAAAATGCAGATTGAAAGTATAGGTGCGCGTTATACACCGGTGCGCACTATACGCAGGATTTTACGGTAATCTTTTCATTGCATTCTTATATTATTACTATATAATACTTGGTTGTTCGGAAAGTAGTTTTATTTTTTTAGTGTAAATCAAAAATATTTTATAGTGTACAGTTCGTGTAGTTTAGTGTAGTATATTGTGTGTGTGCGTCAAAATTAATATAATTTCCAGTTTGGGTAAATATAATTTGCCATTTTTCTTGAAGTAGCATGATTCCACCTTCATAAAACTTCTGATATCCCATAAAAGGTTTTAGGGATTTATAAAATTTATATGAGGTTTCATAGTAGCTTGGCGGAATGCTATGTCCTTCCAATTGGTTAACTATGACTTTTTCCGTTTGAGTAAATCAATTTGTCCAGTTGTGTGTGACAGCAGTATGCTTAAGAATTCATCTCATAGTACTATCGGGTAGAAGCTAATAAATAAATAAATATTTCCCTGAATTTTATCAAACACACATGAACATCTTTTGTGATGAATATAGGTTTTAGAAGAGCTTTGATCCAATCTTTTTGACTCTGTGACTTCTTGCATTTAATGTTATTATGGTCCTAATTCTCTTTTTCAGTGATGAATTTCTTCAAAAAGGGATCTTCTTGATATCAGAGAAGCAAAGTATAAATATCAATCCGACGAGGATAATTTCTGCTTCGAAAAACGTGATTAAAACTCATATGTTGAGTTTTAAAATTAAGCGAAGATGTTCCACGTGATCATAAACTGTCAAATTCAATAACTTTAATCTAATTGCATTCTCACTAATTTGTTATTTGACGGTTTGCGTTAATCAACACCTTTATTTTGCCTTCATCAGCCAAAAACTGTACGTATCTTCAACATCAAAATTACCAGAACGAATTTTGCTATCCACGTTTGTGTCCGGAATTCTGCCAATACTTTTTCCGTAAGTACCGCAAATAATTTTTTTCTTGCTTGTGCAGCATTTTTAACTTTCCGATTGTAAAAAAAAATCAGAATATGCCGAAAATGCAGTTTTAGAATTTCAGATTTGATATGGCATACTTGATTAAAAACTATTGCACAGAATCAAACAAACTTTCTCAAAAACAAGTCTTGATACATCAGCTGTCAAATATATATAAGGAAAATTCGTCTTAAGTGTGGATAGCTGTAAAAAGTTATGTGTAAATCTGTTGGGAAAAACCAAACTGTGCTGTATAAACAACCCAATATATCATTCACTTTATTGTTATGAATAATTTTGTGCATCATGTATTCTTAAAATGAAAGCTTAGTCACCAGAAAGGACAGATAATTACCTAAGGATCTTGTTTTCAAAAATCTTTATTTATTGGTCATGGTATATATTATTCTGCTTCCTTTAAATATAAATAATTCAATACTTTCTTAATAATTGTTCTCTCCTGGTTTCTTGGAAACAAATTCTTGTACGAGAAAACCTGTGTCATGAAAAAATATGAAATTAAACATTAAATTTTAAACCGCAGTTAATAGCTTAATAAAGAAAAAACTAAACATATTCGAATATATCAGCATCTTAAAAGTTAGAGATATTACAAAATCGCCTTTAAAAATGTATTTCTTTGACAAAACATAAATAAAACAATTTTTTTATTATAAAAAGTGTATTTGTGTGAAGCTTCAATGAATTAAATGCGTACATAACTGTAAGAAAGGCCATTAAAAAGTATAGTTCATTTAAATGTCTCTGTAAAGAAAAATATTAATCCTTTATCTGAAAGAGTCCAATAACCAGTTTTTATCAACTAAAATTTTCACTTCTCTTCTAACGGGAAGCAATAATACTTGAAGATACAGTACAAACTCTTTGAAACAGGAAAAACAGACTGCAATAAAAATCAAAGTCCACTCATTTCCTAACTACCTCAGTCTTAACTCGAGAAAAGGTTGATGTTAATGTTAGTGGTCACGTGAGGTGACGGATTCATCCCAATTTTTTTCTTATGATTATATTTATTGTACACAATAAAAATCGTAATTCCAGTGAATAATTTAATTAAGGTAAAATATACTTACCTACTACGTACGGTTTTCAGTTTTATAATTTTAATTACTATACTTTTTTAAGGGGCTTTTAGAATAACGTTTATTCGATCTAACCAAAAGACTATAACATCGATTTAAAAATGACTTTTTATTTTTATTTATAGTTCATTTTTAAAGCATATTTGTATGATAATAAAGAAGAATATTTATTTTTAGAAGCATTAGCATAATGAATCTTTTATTATAAATTATTCTCTTAAATATTGTACTCTATACCTACATCAATCATTGATTATCTAATCATATTCGATACATTTTTATTGAAAAGGATTGCTTTAGTACTAGTTAATGATGAATATATGCAAATTAAAAAAATGATCTATGCCGTGCTAAGAAATTCTGTCAAATTCATGATTCATTCATCTAAATTTAGATGATTTATGAAAAATTTATTTTTAGATAATACCATGAGCTAAGTTTGTTCAGTTTCCAGAAAACAATGCCTACTTATGATAAACTTTGACAAATAACATTTTGAATGTTTATGTTAAGAAAATATAATTGTTTTTGTAAATTTTGCATTATATAGGCATTTAAATCATTTATTAATTATTATTATTATTTGCATTATATAAAAAAGTTATTATTATTTGCATTATATAAGAAATCAGTAAATAAATTTTAATATTGTAAAATTTCTAAGAGCTACAAACATTTGAATATCATGTATTCTTCATTTCATGTTCTTAACCCCTTAGCTACCGCTGGCGTATAATTCTGTCTTGCTCAACCAGAGTGCCCCGAACGCATATATTAGTCCTACCGAGATACGATTCTTTTCTATCCTCTGCCATTAGTTAAACTATTCCGAACGCTTTAGAGTGCAAAAAAAGACATTGGCAGTGCTTTGGAAGGATTTACTTAAATCAGAAAGAAAAAGAAAAATTGATCACTTGTGTTTTTCCGTTTTACTCCAATACATCACATACGCGCGTCAATGTGGAACACGGTGGCACTGGGGAATTAATCGCTTAACTTTTAATTGGCAGTTAAAAGATTTTTTATATTGTAGTTTTAATTCTTGACTTGATATCTTTTAAATTTTTGTCAGTGATAAAATTCTGATCACGAATTCGTGAATGCTTATGCTATCCGACTACGTTCGGAACCATGATTTGAAGAGGCGCATAAATGGACAATTTTCATGATATTTAGTGTCACTTAGATTAAAATACATGTATAAAATTGTTTTAAGGACAATTTGATAAAAAAAATTATTTAAATACACTATTACGGCTAAAAATTAACTTAGAATAACCTTGTTTTCAAAATGTTCTCCTTTTGTGAAAAATGCATCTACTATAATAATATTTTGCCTGCATATAGCTCAGACCTCTGTACAGAGGCTCAACTATGATTTTTCAAAAATCCACATTATTTTCAGAGTTATAATCTATTGAAATAATTATCGGCATTTTTTTCTTAAAATTTCTCCCCTCTGTTGTCGTAAGACATGGATAAACCCACTTCTAAGTTATATATTTCAAAAATTCTAGTTGAGCCTCTGTACAGAGGTCTGCGCTATATACAGGCAAAACATTATTATAATAGAAGCATTTTTCACAAAAGGAGAATATTTTGAAAATGGGTCATTCTATGTTCCTTTTTTGTCAAAATATTGAACTTAAATATTTTTTATTGTAATACTATTCTTAAAATAATTTTATATACATTTTCTAACCTAAGTGACACTAAATATCATAAATATTATCCATTTATACGCTTTTGCAAAACCACGGTTCCGAACGTAGTCGGATATCTTAAGTAAGTGTTCATTAGCGTGGTACTATAAGATAATGTAAGGACTATTCGTAACGAACCTCATTATATTGAATCACGGTCAAGAGATGAAGCCTACACTGCAGCTGGCACTCCAATATTTAAGCAGTCCATTCACTCCAACGTGAGGACTTTGAACCATGGAAGATTTTACCCTTTCCAGATTAATTTTAATTCTGGATTGTGGATAAAAAAATGTAAATTTGTTATGCTTATTTTCCAAAATAAATATTTTTTTTTAATATAATTGCACCATTCGCAGGAAATTTTCCTAAAAATTGATGTAATAAATATATATATTCACATAAATGAGTAATTTACCTCTAAAGTTGGCTTTTTGCATGACAGAAATCATTAGACTTTTGGAGTCAATCATCCCTAATTATAAATATAAAGCTTAGAATACCTAGCTTTTGTCATGAATTACAAATTTTATCTACATCTTTTGCATTTATGTAAATGATTATGAAATTACTAATCAAAATTTGATCGTGTATCGTAATTTCGAAAACATGGTGCTGCACATAACCCGATATCGCTATCTAGAAAATAGAACCTAATTTTTTCTTCTTACTTTTTTCCCTTTACTGTCTCTCTTTGAATCGTGTTGGCTTAGTTGTCTTCTTTGTTAATGGAATGTAATCAGCAAAGTAACTTTCAGACAAGCTTGAAAGTGGGTGCTCGGTAGAAAGGCGTCTTCTTTCTGCAGATAATTCCGCCGAGTTGTAGTTATCAATTATTTGAAATCATAAGAAAACAAATGTGAAATAATTCTAGAAAGACCGATTGCACAGTGTAAATTTTCACGGGGACCGAGCTACGCTCGGGATGAGCCTAGATAGTAAGTTTCCCCTGCTCGAGTTCAGCCCAGGAAAAGCCGAAAAAGGGTTAATGTGCATCAACCTCTTTACAAGGAGACATTTTGACCCCGTAAATTCTATCCAACAGTAATATTTGATATCAAATTTAATATACAAATTTAGATATATTGAATTTTTTTGGTGTTAAATATATTTGTCTGTTGTTTATTCATTTTGCTAGATGATAAATATTTACTTTCTAATTTAAATTACAAGTAATAAAGACTAAATTTAACATTTTAAATTTATATTTATTATTCTTGAAGTAAAAAATATAAAATGTGCTTGTAAATATTATGTAAATAAATGCTTAGCAAATTTTTGGAATAACAAACACAAAATATATTGCATTGTTATCAATTATCATTGCAAAAGATAAGCACAGAAAATAAGACGAGTTTAATACTATATTAAATGAACTACGAAATAGAGAACCCATCAATTTGGACTACATTGTAATCCATTGAGAAGGTGTGAGAAATTTCATTTCCTTGTTGTACCAAAATAAAACTCAAGAATCATCTACAAAATAAAAATAATTTAAATTATTTGTACTCGGAGTTGGTTTATGTAAGTGTTATTTCTTTCGGCATACAATCGCTTCTTCTCCTTTACGCCCTTAAAATCATCTACTTAGACAAAGAGATGCGGCGAGCAATATTTTCTCTCACCAAATGGCGCCAAAAATTAAAGTATGTGTCATCTTTTTCCAAAGAAATTTTTTTGGGGGAAGCCATTATTATACTGCTCGTTTTCTAATGAAGAACAATAGAAAACGTTGCTAGAAAGACAACAAATATTGATTATTCAAGCAATTTTATTTTTTGGTTTTCCTATTATCCTTTTTGGCACCTACGCATTATCGCAACAATCGCCAATTCTATTGATAAATCACCTAATTGGCAACCCAGATTTCCTATGTGCCATACGCGCTGAATTGGCATCCATGTGCTCCGTTTCATAAAATGTCGCAAATGGTTGGGATAAACGTAAATACCTCCTTTTGTTTTTACATTACAATGCTTTTACTAATCTTTTCGAAGAAAACTCTACCTACTCTAGCGGATGTTTTGATATAAAAGTAACAATGCTCAATAAGATGTAGCGTACTGTATTGATGAATTGCTTTATTGTGACGTCGCACTACGGAACAAATTAAAGGGTATTGGCGTGAGTGAGTGAGTGAATATTAACGTCACACTACGGAGCAAATTAAATTCTAATTACACTTAAGATACTTAAATTACAATAACGGAAGTGCTTATTCTTATAAATTTTAACTTTTGAAACTAAGATACTGTGTGTGTGTGCTCCATTTTTGTTAATTTTATTAAATTTAAAGAATTTAACTGAAAGCAAAAAATACCATTTTAACAACTAATTATAATTTAGAACTAAAGTAAATACTCGATCTCTTTTGCTTTCTAATGATACCCAAGTCATCTGTCTCCCAGTGGTTTACTGTCCACGGTACAAAGAGTGATACTTTCCCCAGGGATGCCCAATCGATCTTGGACTCTTCTCATCTTCCTTCTATTCCTTTCTTACATTTTCAGAGCTTTTTTACTAAATCGCAAATGCATGGGTCTTAGAGCAATGTTTTTCAAAGTGTGGAGTACGCCCCCTAGGAGGCTATGATAACGGTATGAGGGGGCCCTGAGCTTATTGAAAAGTCGAAAACGAAAGATTATATTAAAACAATATTAATTTACTGAAAGTAAACAAAATACATTCTGCATAACAAAAAAATAAAGTGCACAATCACACTAATATATTACGCTTATAAATATATAAGTACTGTAAAATGTACTTTATGGTAAATTTAACAATACTAACAACAAGCTTAACAATTACCAATCACTCCATGGGCTTTTCATATATAAAATTATGTGCAAAAATTGAAACTTATATAAAAAATTTGTACGGTTTATGATTAATCCCTTAAATGCAGATTAAAAATTATCCGATTCACTCCTTAATGCCACCAATTAACGCGTATATGCGTATGTGGTGTATGGGAGGGGGGGGGGGTTAGAAAAGGAAAAATAAGCAAAAAAATCCGCTGAAACAAGCAAATCCTTCACAAACACGGTCAAAGTTATTTTATTGCATTCCAAAGCTTTCGGAATAATTTTATGGATAACAGTTCACAGAAAATATTGTACTTCGGAAAGACGTATATATACGTCCGAGGCAATTAATGGACTGCTTGAGCGAGGCGTTTATATTTGTCGGCGGTACTTAAAGGATTAAAGTCGCATTGTAGGTTTAGAGTCAAAGTATGGTATTACTGAATTCGATAAATTGTTATTGTATGGAGGGAGAAGGACGCGAGATGAAAATTATGATCGAATATTGGCTCGCAAATACTGAAAGTTTGAAAATTAAATATTTTTCATAGCTTGGATAAGTATGAACAAGAGCCAACAAAACGGGTCAATTTTTTGCTTGATTGAAGTTAAGTTTCATTTACAATTTCTATAATTTAAACATCGTTGACAAATCTGCCTTATAATTCTCTAGTGCAACAATGATTAAAATCCATTAAACACTTCCCACTCTTGATTTTTTCAACCAAGCTCACCCATTAAAGATATGGAGAAACAGAAATGTCATTGTATTCATCCTTTATTTACTTAACCAACTGAATGCTAACAACGAGATACCTCGTAGAGTGTGCTGCAATTTTAAATTGATTACATTATCTGTATTTGAATTAGAAATTATAAGAAACTAAAATGACAAATTTATATAGAGATCAAAACCATATTAATTATCAATTTTTATTATTAAAATTATAAGTTAGACGATTAGATTGTAACGTAAAAATTATATATATATATTATTCCAAATATTAAAAAATATTTTAATTGTTTAATTTTATTTTGTATACATTAATCATGGCTTTGTAGACATCCTTTTTTTGTGGGAGCGGGGAAGATTTTTTATGTAATGAAAATCACAAAAGAGTTTGTATTATAATGTCTGCTTTTTTTCCCGCATTGCTACTGTCTCTATCAAATAAATACATAAAAACTGATTCCCTGAATTAATGCACCCTCATTTTTTTATTACCACGATTTCTTTGGTTATAGAACACATATGCATTCTGCAGGAAGATTTCAAAGTAAGTTAGGGTGGTTTTACTGACTTCTGCTAATTATTACTCATCCGTCTATTTTTATTATTTTACAACTCTATATAATTGCCAACGCCTTATATGTTTTTCCCAGTGAGGATCATTACACATGTGTATAAAAATCTGATATAACATTACACATCTTACTGTCAACATATGGAATATGGTGACGAGTTTGAAAAAACAAACAAAATGAAAAGAAAATATTTGCATATGAAGGTTTTTATTGATAAAAAAACGCACTACCAGATAAGTTGCAAATGGCGCTCAGTACAGGAATCTTATACAGTAGCGCCATCAACGAGCTTTTTCGTAGTGGTTTTTTTTTTTTTTTTTTTGTCAATAAAAATTACTACCATTGCAATATTATATCAGTAAATTCATATTACTATTTTTTGTAACATGTTATGTTTTCTTTAAAATAAAATATTGGCACACAGGACAAGACGCTCTAAATTTACCTGGCAGTGAATGAGTTAAATTGGTTGATTTTTTATTAACGTTAAGTATATAATCGAACCGGCCACACAGCTCTCATTGGCTAATAAATTAAGTGTTACTTCAGTGGCTTTTAAGTTAGGTGTGATTCTAAAATCATTTTTTCTTTCTTTAGACTTTGACTCAGAATTTTATGATTCGTTACTAACAACCTATTGCGTAATTTTAGTGAAGTTAATTGTAATTAAAATCTTAAAGAAAGTAATTTCTTATAGAAGTAAAATTAATTTTATGATTCTTGTGCAAAGCTGCAATTTTTATATATTTACCATTCTTTTATCGAAAACTGTTACATGAAAGAAAAACTAAAATGGGAATCTTTTATCCCATGCTTTGACAAAATGATGAGACAAAAATATTCTTAAGATCACTCCATAAATATAGTCCCTGCAGGCATTTAAAAAAAACTCTTTAAAACGTAGATTTTCCAGTCTTGAGTAAAAATACTGTTATAGATAACACTGATAAAAAAAAAAAAATCACGCACGACCGTGCTTCTCAAACTTTCAAATTTCGCGACCTAATTTTCAATCATAGTTTTCGTCGCGCCCTCCTCTGTACAATAACACTGAATAGAATACAATAATAAAGTTCTATGACGTTAAACCTACATTTCGACTTTAATTATAAACTGTAAAAAATTCAGGACAATTATTATATTTTTGTATATAATTTTGTATGTGACAATCTTATGGAAGTCATAAGTAATTATTAAACTTTTGTTTCTAACTTAGTATTTTAATAAATTAGTTATTAAATACATTGTGCAGTACTGATACATTTATAAGTGTATTTATTGCATCAGTGTAAATGTTTCAGAATGTATTCTGTTTCATTACTTTTCAGTAAATTAATTTTTTCAAGAAATAATCTTTTACTTTAAACTTTTTGACATGCTCGTGTCCCCCACAAAGAGTTATCACGACCCCTCTCCAAGAGGGACAGTTTGAGAAACACTGACGTACCAAAAGATTCTTAAAAATCTTGAACTTTAAAACTTTTTAACTATTTAATTATCTAGGATTTAATACTATTGAGAAAAGACAAAGTTTTTTAATACTTATTAAAATAAATGTATATTATTTAACGTCGATTTATATTTCTCTATTCTTACAAAGTAATTTTTTCCTTTCATTACATCTTTCCTAAGAAAATAATTCAAAAAAATTATTTTATCACGAATTATGCTACAATTAACGTTCGAAAAAAAAAGACATTTATATAAAACGATAACTTATGCAAAATTGATAATTTAGATGTTTTTACTTGAAGCTTTTTTTTTATTACTTATTAGTATACATAATGAACTAATTCAAACTTAAGGCTGGAAGCTACATCACTTAATATATTAGATGCCATACTTCTAAATAACCTAAAACAAATCATTTTAACAAATATTCTGTCAGATTCTAAGTTAATCCGACCCTATTGAAACTTTCTTGATGGAGCTTTTACCCTGCACTACAATCCCTCAGACAGCATTACGAATTAAAAGCTTTGATGACAATCGTCATGCCGGTTGCCTAGGCAACGAAACGACTTGTTGACTACTTCTTATCCGATTGCGGAAAATGAGATCTCATTACAAGTTGGCAGAAAAGTCAGATTAATTTCTTTCTGGTATTCAAATGGATGGAAATTTTGCGAAATCATTACGCGTCTGCCTCATATATACTAAAATATTCCTTTCTAACTGTTTGTCTGGAGTAAAATTCTAGAGTTCGAGGTATCACATTGTTGAAATATATATATATATATATATTAGCTTAATGAAACTTATAAATATTTAGGTTTTCCTTGAGATTTTAACGATTGGTGTGATTGTGTGATCGTTAAATATATAAATTAAAATTAATATACTTATTACCTAAATTTCTAAAACTTTAATAATGCAGGGGTGTTTCTGATGAAATCAAATATTAAATCATTAGCTATATCTTTGCATATATTTTTTTTAATCCTCGATATTAAAATGCAAATGATATCCGACATAACATATTTTATTTCTCGAAAATAATAAAATTGCTGTATCTTAATTTATTTAATAATCTAAAAAAATTAAGTCAATTCCTAGTTAGCTCAACAAAAAAATGTTTTAATTAATTAAATTTAAGTTAGGAAATAATATTTGAAAAAACTGTATCAACATCAAATTTCATCCACTACAAGTTTAAAAAATGTATTTGAACTTGAATGGATGAATAAATTGTATTTAATTAAAGATTAAAAAGTTGAACAATATATATATATATATATATATATATACATAATCTTTTTTTTAAAAAAAAAGATTATGCTTATTTTCGGAATATCCCACATAGTTCGCCTTTTGAAAGATTTTTTTTTTATTTAATTAATATGGAAATTAGAAATGGGAAAACTAAGAATTTTAATTTTAAAAAAAAGTCAAAAGAGTAAGAAATAAAAATACCGTAAATGACTATTTAAGGAATTATTTTATCACAAATGAAGTGAAAACAATATTTTTCTTTACGTATATATAAGTAATTAAAAAGGTGGGATAAATAGTCATGCGATAGTTTTCTAATTTTCCATTTATTAAATGTTAAATATATTGTATTAAAATTATTACTTGAAAGAAAACAAGACAATTCAATTGTTTTCTAAGCAACATTTTAAATGTGTTCAAAAAATAATAATTCTAAAAGAGAGAGAGAGAGATTCAATAACTTCAGCTAACATTTCTAATAACTTCTGATTATTTAATAAAATTGGCTAATATTTATTACAATTAATTTAAAACTTTGATTTAAATAAATATATAAATAAAAAAAATTGTCATAAATTAGAGGATTACGTGATACATATACCTGAAAAACATAATACTGGGAATGCTAGATATATTCATTTAAAATTAATGCATTCATATGAAATTAATATTTCAATAAATTACCATGAATAATAATTACATCCAATGAAAGAAAACTTTTCAAAAACATTAAATAATTTCGCAGAAGAATTGAGCAAACTATTCTAAATCAGAAAACTAATTCAAATTAATTTTTGGTGGAATTTAATAGAAAAAAATAGAGAAAATTCTCAGGAAATCGTATTTACTTTACCGCAGAATGACGACATGTTATTGAAAGATTTATATTTCATAAAGGTATGCTTATAATGTAAAAAAAAGAATAGTTATCAAATTTCAAAACCAGAATTTTGCAGTTTTGTCATTGTTAAAAGGGGAAGTATTTTCCTACTTCCTCATAAAACTTAAAAATACGTCACATAAAACACGAAAAAGCAATCCAATCTCTTTTAGTGTATTTTATCAAAAAGAAGATAAATGGTTTTGAAATAGATGATCGTCGAGTGGAATTTTTCGTATATGGCTCAAAAATGTATTCTCAGAACTTTTCTTCTTATTATTATGTTTAAAATTCTCTATTCGAAAGAAGTTTAAATCTCTATGAAATTTTAAAGTTGAGATATATTATAAAATACGCCCGCAAAAGATGAAATAAAAATTTATCTTGTAAAGGTTTCGGAAAAGAAATTTAAATATGTGTATGTGTGTACATCTATATATAAAAAGGAAGATATTATCACGATATCTCCGGAACTATATACTTACAAACTTGAAATTTGACAGGCATGTTCCTTTAATGAAACAGAGATCTGCTAAGAGTGGATCTTACATAAATCCAATGAGGGGAGTTTGAGAAGCTACTAGTGCTTATGGATAAAAAAAAAATTGCTTTCGAACAAATACACCTACGGTAATTAAATTTGGTATGTATGTTTTTCTTATGACCGGGTCAAACGGAAATCGACTCTCATGAGGGGGTTATACGGGAGGGTTACGGGTGATATTCATAAAAAAATGTCCGTATTTGAACTATTAGACGGGAAAGCAGGTTTATTTATTTGCGTAGAGATCCACTAAAATAGATTTTTCGGAAATCTGTTTTAGGGAAGAGGTAGATCGCTATCGATGAAGGACTAAGTTGTATTCTGTCTTCCTTAGACGATAAAATCATCTGGATTCTGTCTGATGGTCGAAGTGTCATCCAACAATTGTCAAACTGAAGTAGCGTTGGTGATAAAACTGGAACTTCTATTCTGAATAAATTAAAACAAGTCTCATCATCTTGTTTTGTGCACTTTCAGTGGATCCCCTCGCATCTAGGTATATGGGGTTGTGAAGTAGCGGGTGCCTTGGCGAAGGAGGGTGCCAGAGAGGCTCTGGCTACATCTAATAGCCTGGCTTATCTTGAGCTGTACTGCACCAGAAAACATTTTGATAAAAAGTCTTGGCGTGGGGCCGCCCCCCCATCCAGGTTCATACTCGGTATCGAGCTGTTTCCTCTGGAGGATCCCTTGTTATGAGTTGCGACAGAGGCACCCACAAACGGCAGTTTACAGATTTCTTAGGGATCATTTAAGAAGCCTTGCCTTCCAGGGTAACCATAAAACCCATCCGCATTGTACAAAATGTAACATCGAGCACGCTTCCCCGACTTATTTTCTTGGATGCCTGGGTTTATCCTACGACGACCTACTAAGTCTTCTTATGTTGTAAATGACATTTGAGGGTGAATAAACTCATAAATCTCGTCTAGCAGAAGCTAGACAAGGAGATAAGCAACAACAACAGGGAAGAGGTCACGGGTGCTTAAAAAATAATTCTATTTGAATTTTAAAAATACGAGTCCTGTCTTTTTTTTAGATCAAGATTTATCAGAATATTTTTCAATACAATTGAGCGGCTAAGAATAGATTTTAGATGTATCAATAATTTATGTATAAACAATATATATTCATACAATATCATGAAATACCCAGCGAAGCGAGGGGGGGCGGGAGTTAATGGTTAGTATATATGCTACATTACATTAAGGAACGTGGTCAAAAATGAAATTGTTTACTTTAAAGGATTTTCATATATATATATATATATATATATATATATATATATATATATTTAAATTAAACTACAAATAATCTTACAGTTAGAATTTAACATGAGCAGCTGAAGGGTTTCTTTTTGATTATTCACAAATTCTTTCTTTGTAAGAGCTCACCTTCCTAAATCTTCATGCGTAAGTGTTTTATATCTGGTATATTTATGTTATTGAGCCTCAAAGATGCAATTGAAAACGAAACACATCGACCATTCATCCCATTTACGATACACCGTTAAATCCCCGTAAGTGATCATTATTTTTAAAATGTATTTGAAGTATTCCTTGACTTAGTGAGTGAGTGAGTGAATATTAACGTCGCCCTGTTCAGCTGCACGAGGGCTTTTGGCGACGGACCACGTAATTTTGAAATATGGTCAAGTGATGTGGACGACACCTGAGCTGGCACCCCCTTGTGATATGGTCGATCTTTGTCGACCATATCGTGGGGTTTCAGCGTAAGTTAGAGGTGTGGGATTCTCGAAAGGAAGAGACATTTTACAATTCTTAATATGACTTTTATTAAGAGTTTAACTTAAATTACTTATATATCGAACAAACTTATATTAAATGAGAATAAACCAAAACACGTAGCCGTAGTTAACACAGATCGCGCAATTAGATCACTTATCTATATAATTATATATTCCGCCTACTCTCATTCCTAATAATATATTCGAATTCGGAAAATAATCTTCCTACCTTGAATTTTCAAGCACCGGTTCAATATACTTCAGAAATTCCGTTAGGCTCGAGTACAATGGTATGTACCTTGTATTAATGGCGAGATTTGAGTGATTCTTGAGTAGGCCGTCAATTTACACTTCTACCTTTTCTGAACTGAACTTTCTCTAAATTGCCATCGCGCTTACTAAAACTTCTGTCCTTTTAAAGTTTAACTTATTTGCATCTATCCTTCGTTTCACTTCTTGGATTTGGGTTGGAAAAGATTTGCCATTAATCATGGCCGTCAAAGAACACAGAGGTTATGTTAAAGAAAGGACGCGTGAGCCGTCACACCCTCTCCTAACTACCACACCACACCAACGGGAGGACGTTTCAGCTCTCGACAGATTTAGCATGCATCGCTGCCCTGCACGGCGGGTCTTTAGTGTTACTGGGCTCGAACTCGTGACAAAGCCAGCCACGATCCGATACCTATACCACTCGGCTACCGCGGCCTCATTTCTTGACTTAACTCTTGAGATAAGCGCGCCTTTTTTGAAGAAAGCTGCCTTATTCCTTCGTGGAAAACAATGATGATTACTGCTTTTTGAACGAAATTAAACCTCAAAATATTCACTTTCCTAATGAACAAAAAATAACCCTATAATTTCACTTGAATTCAATTATATGTATTATTTTTGCTGTAAGTAAAGAGAATTATATGAAAAATAATTCAGTCAAAAATATTTGGTACTTAGGCATTATACCATTGACCGATTTAGCCAAATTAAAAGACGTCGCCATTTCAAAAACATAAAACAAAATTATATCATCCTTCTTCAAAAAGACCACTCGCCTCAGGGTTTTCCAGTAGTCGCGACATACGGTGACATTTGGCGACGTCTGCTCTTTTGAAAAATTTGGTCGACGGCGTATAAAGTAAATGCCATTTTTTTTTTTTATATAAATGCAATTTTTTTTATAAATACCAGCAAGGAACCAGATGCGTTTTAAAGGTATTATTTGAATTAAGCCATATTATTGAGTTAATGCCATTTTTTTTTAAAAAAAATTGCTCCATTCAATGGATATATATTATGTCACGAAAACATGTCAGTAATTTTAGTAAAAAGTCTTATTTGAACTCAAAACTCTTTATAGTGAAATAAATGTATCGTATTTATTTCTATTTATATGAAAGGACAAGAAAGGTTTATGGGGTTTAATACTTTTCCGATATACATTTTGAGAATCGGTTTTCTTTTATTCAGTAAGGAGAAAAGTTTTATCTTTCTGCTCATTTTCAGACAGTTAACAAAACATGTATAGATTTTCCTCCAGAAGTTTCCAGTAAGAAGAAAAGATCACTTATACTAAAAGAGTAATGGTTTACACAGTAAAAAAAAATGACGATAACATTGAGTACCTTTGAAATTCTTAATATTTTTATTTATATTGATATTAGAACTGGATACCAATACAAAATTGTCATCAGTTTTTCTTACAAATGGATGTAACTTCAAGAGATATTCAACTCATCTTCATTTTATCTTAACGTTTTAATGGGAATTGGAAAAAGGAGGGTAGAGGGGGTTCTATCGGCTTAGAAGACGTATTTTTTCTAAAGTTTGAAAAATGTACGTACATTTTATGAATACTTAAAGTTTTTAAGAGAATTTTTGTTTCACTTTTTTCCAATAAATTTGCTTTTATATTTATGCTATGAAAAGTGATTTAAGTGTCATAAAAATAAGGTTCTGCGCATGCGCATTTAATTAGATTAAATATTTTTACAAAACAATTTTTTTTCTCATGAGTATTTTGATCCTCAAAGCTGATTTAGTTTCAAAGATTTTTGCGTGATCAATTTAAAAAAAAAACATTTTTTAAAAAAATTATTTTATACTATTTCCTCTGTGATAGATATTTTTCTCCCAAAAACTACTCGTCCTCGTCACTTGACCATTGCATAAAATTACGAGGTCCGTCGCCCAAACCCATCGTGTAGCTGAACAGTGCGACGTTAATATTCTCTCACTCACTCACTCACTCACTCACTCACCCAAAAACTACTTTAGACGCATTGCCAAAACTTTCTAACAAAATAACTTGACACTGTTTATAGTGTGTGTCGGAAAAGAAAATTATGTGTGATATTTTTGAAGTTAGAAAAACAAAAAAAGTAAATTGATACATAAATATGTTGAAATAAACTTGTAGAATGAAACGGCCTTGCATTATAGAAAAAAAATACTGGATAGAAAACTTTTAAACATGTGAATAGAATTATGTTAGCATATGCCATTTTTTAACAAATATTTCCTTCAATTTTGTAATCCAGCTGGAATTCTCAGAACTTCATGGTATTGAATAATTCTTTGTAAGGTTTGTTCTATGATTAAAATATAAACACACAGGTATGATAAAGTTAAGCATTTTATTGAGTTTCATAGCAAACTTAATTAATAATGTTAAAAAGTATTTTTGGTTTTGGAATATACTTAGCTCTCAAACTGATTCAATATTATGCAATCAGTTTTTCAGAAGATTTATTATTATGAAAGAATTTCGTATGAAATTGAAACAATAAGTTAAAAAAAACAGAAACATGCAGACTAATTGCAATTCACACCACGGTATAAAATATTTTTGTCGCAAAACCATGACATGAAGAAATCCCAAATAATAATAAAAAAAAAAAATTGAAGAGAGAAAAATGACAATCTCACAAGGTTTTTCAAAATATTGATAATTTGATCTTTTTTCTGTATCATTTCTCAGATTTCCGGTAGCATAAAAATGTTTAATATATTATTTTTGTATCATTTCAATGAGAAATTTTGGGATATATTTTTAAATAATATGCTTTTCAAAATTAAAATATCATACGAACAAAATATCAGTAAAATTTTTATTTTATATACAAGGTATAGAAGCAAATACTTGAAATGTGGATTGAAAATATACTTTGCATACATACAGTAAAAAAACAAAGCAAAGTTCTTCATGCTTACT
>BMAV01020430.1:214029-258382 GCA_019973955.1 Trichonephila inaurata madagascariensis | reverse complement strand
TAATCGTGGTACAGCAACAAGTTAGATTTAGAACGGAGTCTAGAGGATACTATACATAATTTCTTCAACATCTGTTGTAAGGTTAGATTACAAAAGTTTCTTTATCTAGGATTCAAATCTTCAAAACTCATCACAAACAATACGTTAAGTTATTTTAATTGAAATATAATTCTTATTTTCAGCGCATGCTTTTCATTTCATCAACAACAAAAAATTACCCTTAAATTGTAAAATTTTAAACTTACGTATTGGGAATATATCTCACCCTTTCCACATTAATGGATCATTTTCTTTCAGGAATTAGTGAAGTTGAAAATTTGTACTTTTTGTAGTATACAAGGTGATATGTAATTATTAGTACGATGCACCATTTAAGGGAAGGGATGGTAGATAACAGTCACATGGTACTAAATCAGTGCTTCGCAAACTTTCAATAGAATAGTTGTGACCAGATATTCAATCATAGTTTTCATCCCGGCCCCCCCCCCCCCATTACAAAAACAATGTATTGAATTCAAAAATACTATACTTTGACGCTAAAGCTACAATACGACTTCTTCCACCGGCGTATATAAAAGTCTTCTTAACTCACCCAAAGCGATAATTGCTTGGACGTATATATACGTCTTTTCGAAGTACGATCTTTATTGTGCACTGCTATCCATAAAATTATTCCGAGGGATTTGGAATGCAATAAAAGGACCGTGACAGTATTTGCATAGGATTTATTTATTTCAGAGAATTTGTTTATTCCATTTCTTTCTCCTCCCCATAAAACATCATATACGAGCACCTACGAGGAAAACGGTGGCATTGGGTAGCAAATCGCGTAACTTTTAACCAGCAGTTGAGGGTTTAGTTATGAGCCGTTCAAATTGTCAAGATAACTTTTTAATTTAATTTTGTATACGACAAACCCATGGGGTCACTGATAATTAGTAAACTTGTTTTTAACTTAATACTGTTAAATTAATTATAAAATACAGTGTACAATACATTTATTAGTATGCTATATCAGAGTAAATACGTATTTTATTTCTTATTATGTCAGAATATATTTTGTTTGTTTACTTTCAGTAAATTAATAATTTTATTCAATAATCTTTCGTTTTCAATTTTTCAATTTGTTCGCGCTCCCTTGTAAAGTTATCACGCTCTTTTAAGGGGGCGCTCCTCACAGTTTGAGAAACGCTGTACTAAATGAATGGTCATGGTCATCAATTCGTAGCCAATTTTCTTGAGTTCTGGTGTCACTAAACACCCACTAGGTGGAGTGGCTTATCCACCTTAAATCTGTTGACGTGTAAAGCATTCAAGCTGACGGGGAGTGGAAATTCAGAGGAGGGTACCAGAACAGAGGTCATCATCTACATCTCTTAACCGAGTACAAAAGTTATTAGGTCTGTCACCACTAACCTTTTTTAGATTTTAAGTGTGACTTTCACAAAAAGTCAAATTGAGGGGATGGGTTATAAAAATTAAAAATCATTAGAATACAAACATTTAACTACAATGGATTTTTTTTCGATCCTAATTTTGACTGGATTCATTTATGTTTGTAATACAGTGATTCTCAAACTTTTAATATTTGCGCCCCAATACTCAATCATATATATATAATTTTCATCGCACCCCCTCCATACAATAACACAATGCATTTAATTCAATTATACTATACTTTGACGTTAAATCTAGAATGTGACTTAAATCTCATAAGTGCCATCGGCGTATATAAACGTATCACTCGGCCAAAGCATTATTTTCCTCAGACGTATTTATACGTCTTTCCGAAGTACGATTTTTTTCTGTGCACTGCTATCCATAAAATTATTCCGAGGACTGTGAAATGCAATAAAAGGACCTTGACAGTGTGTTCGGTAGCATTTGGAGCAAATGGCGCGTTAAAGGTTAATTATAAACCGAACAAATTATCAAGATAAGTGTTAATTTATATATATATATATATATATATATATGACAAGACGATGGGATCTCTGATAATTATTAAATTTATTCTTAACTTAGTATTGTTAAATTATTTATCAAATACATTGTGTAGTATTGATACATTTATATAAGTATATTATATCGGTGTAAATGTGTATTTTATCTTTTATTATGTCAGAATGTATTTTGTTTACTTTCAGTGAATTAGTAATCTTTTTAAAATAATCTTTGATTTTAGACTTTTCAATATGCTCGCACCTCCCTCGTAGAGTTATCACGCTCCCCCCGCCAAGGGGGGTGCGCCCCACACTTTGAAAAACGTTGTTGTAACCCATTGCTTGTCAAACTTTTAGTATTTGCGACCCAATTTTCAATAATAATTTTCATCGTGTCCCTCTTCCATACAACAGTAATGTATTGAATTCAATAATAATATATTTTGAACTTAAAACTACAATACGACTTTACTTATAAACCGTATAAATTATCAAGATAAGTATTAGGTTTTGTATATAATTGTATACATGATACGTTCATGGGGTCGCTGGTAATTACTAAGCGTTTTCTTACTCAGTATTGTTAAATTAGTAATCAAATACATTGTGCAGTACTCATACATTTATAAGTGTATTACATCTTTGTAGATATGTATTTTATTTCTTATTATGTCAGAATGTATTTTATCTTGTTTCCTTTCAGTAAACTTATAATATTTTTAAAGGTGTTATTTTCGCCTTTTCTATATGCTCGTGCCACCCCCGTAGAGTTACCACGCCTTCTTAGGGGGGGGGGTTCATACGACAGTTATAGGAACGTTGTTGTAAATATTTTCAAGAACAGAACTTATTTTTGATGAATAACACATTATGGTTAGAATGGTTCCTTTATTTCGAGTACAATATACGTTCAAATTATGAAGCAATACACATTTTTAAACTGGTATTATATTATTATGTCTCTCTATGTATCACTAAATCAAAAGATTGGCAATAACTATAATACCTTTCATACTTCAAGTGATAATTGGTTGGTTCCCAAAGAATTCCTTGTAATAAATTCTTCCATTAGACTCAAAATCAAGCTCTCCCCCAACCAATATTTCATTATATTGGGTATTTACACTCAGACAGCGTTGCAGACTGGAACTTTGAAACCAAATATCATGCTGGTTGCCTACGCAACAGAAGGGCTTGTTGAATTATTTAACTTCAGAAAATAAAATATTTTGTTAAATAGTGCTGCTAAACCATATTTCTTTCTTTCTGATAAACGGTTAGCGAAACACGCGAGTGAGATCTGTCGAATTTATTTCACAATTAGAGGATAAAGTTTCATGTGAAATCTAAATCTGGTGGTTAGTTTCACAATGTTAAAACAATATTTATAAATATCCAACTCTTTTCCGTCTGATTCGTTAAAATTTCTGAAGATTTATATGATTGAGGTATGATTATAAAGTATGACATCACACAGTTCAATATATGAGACATTTGTAACAATAAAACTATCAAGAGTATCCGAGTTATAATGTTTTTTCTTCCATTTATACAAATGTTAAAATGAAAATATATCTTTGATTTAACAGGGGAATTAATCATATGTTTTTGGTTTTGGCACATTTTTATTTGCAGCACATTTATAGAATTTTTATACAAATCTATCTAAATTTTTTACATTATTTTAACTGTTACTACTTTAATAACACCTTCTGCTGTGAGGTCTTAATTTACTTTTTTAATTTGCCGGCCTTTTTTTTTGTTTTAGTTAACTTCTGAATCTTTTGAACTTTCCCTTTATATAAAGTTTTAGATGAGGTTTCTCCTTTTTGCGTCATTCAATTACGCTTAATTTGTTACCTCTTACATATTCCAGAATGATTTTCCTTTTACACAGATTTAACATTTTTATCTTCCCTCTCTTTCATTATATAGTACTTTTAAGAATATTAGGACACCACACACATTCAAAAAATGGACTTTTCAATTTTGAAAAGTGGAATTCATCGACCGGCTATTTTTCTTTTATAGAAACGATTTTTTGACTCGATATTGATAGATGAATTTTAAATGATATAAAATTTAGTTTTTTCGAAATACTTTATATTAATAAAAATAGCTTGAAAAAAATTCAGAAGGATTTTGATATTTTTAATGATAACAAATTTTCCTTCCAATTAAAATTTTTGAACAAACCATTCCAGTTTTCATAAAAATGAAAAATTGATAAAGAAGTTGCATATGTAAAATTTTTCTTTTAAGTTATGTGTGTGCTACAAACATATAATTTTAAAGTAAATATAGGTTAAATACTCTATATTGCGGAATAAATTCAATCATTTAGGAACAAAAACGAATACTTATTGAAGAACAATTGGTACCGTTTATATCGAAATTTAATCAAATGATGTAGCAATCTGAACAATATGAAAAGGGAAAATTCATTTCACAATATTTGTTAAAGTTCCAGAATTACAATATGCTAGAGGTCTCGACAGACGTTGCCCTGTACACAAGTCTTAAATCCGAAACTTACAAACTTTTTTGAATAAGTTGTATCAATCTGGAACGTTTTGATGAAATTTTTTCTAAAGGAAGTTATTACAATACCTAACATCATCACATGTACAGTTACCACAATTAGACCTACCGATTGCGTATGAGTATGTATTTATTATATGAACTAAGGTGAATATAGAAGCTATTCTGAATAGAAACTTAAACTTGTTTTGATTAAAGGGAAAAAAGATAAAACTCGAGCTATTTTCATAACAGGTATATTTTTTTAATGCACAAAAAATAAATTTATCGTAATGCCGTTACAATGGCTTTGGTTAATCCTTGAGGGGTATAAGCAAACAGCGAGGGTTTGCCAATCCTTGGACATGAAACATATAATTGGCCTTGCGAAAAGCAAGGGTTTTCTAAATCTAAGCCGCAAATTGTCATTGTTTGACTTTGTGACTTATTAATGGTCATAGCAAATGCCAAGCGAATCAGAAATTCCAAACATTTGAATAAGCATGTGAGTCTGAAAGAACCATTGGAATCTGTGGTAGAAGTATAACTTCACCTTGAAGTTTGCCGCTTAAAATAGTGGCCTCAGGAATATTGCCCATGATTTTTTTTTATGAACAATCGCGCGCCCTTGCATAATTTTGGCGCCTTTTTAACTAATTGCGATATCCTCTTGAACCCGCAGAAAAAATATCATTCAAACTGTTCCAGCCGTTCAGGGGAAGTTCAGTCCCATACACACCCACAGAAGGATTATATACATAAAGATATATCCCGTATCGTGGCGAAAACAATAATCATTCCGATTCTGTAATTATTTTTTGTCTGATTTTGATAAAGAAATTAGATTGCAATTTTAAAAAGGGTGAAAATATCGGAAAATTCTTCCTCTTATTTCTTTCCTTTTTCTTGCTGCGCATGAGTAGAATAAACAGCACACAGGGGCAAAACAATTATGCGTTTTAAGGTTTTTAACTAATTGCGATATTGGACCGAACTGTGAATCTAAACCTTTCTCGAATCCGCTTGAACCCACAAAAAAAGTGTCATCAAAATCGGTCCAGCCGTTTAGGAGGAGTTTAGTCACATAAACACGCACAGGAGATTTTTATATATAAAGATGTTGAGAAGAATATTATAAAAATAGGAAATCGAATAGAATGTTTCAATTCAGTGTTAAAGGATTTGATTTATGCTAAGAATTTTTTGTAAAACTAAAGGAAATCATAAAATTATTCAGCCAGTTTCCGAAAAAAAGAATCACATTATGCTTAAAAATTAATTTTTTTTTCAAAAAATATAGTATCTGCATAGGAGTATTTTTTTTTTCAAGAAAATATCAATGGTATTATAATGGTGATAGGCTTAAGAATTCTCATTCAAACATAAAAGGAAACGATGAAAGCTTTATCTTTTTCTTTTACTTATAGATTTGTAAACGTGTAATATAAAGTAAAAGAAAATGATCAAGCTTTCTTCGTTTCCTTTTAGGCAAGAAAATGAAACCATCATCTTGTCAGGAAGATGAAAAATGATTTGAAATGATTGAATATAGAATGAAACTCTGTTTATAGGTTCAAAAAGTTTCCTATTTTAAAGCATTTTTTAGTTTTTTTTTTTTTTTTTGAAGAATATTTTTCGTCCTTGAGAGACATCGACGTACATATTTAAAGAGTCTTTTTAGTGAAAATACTACTAGTGCACAATTTTAGATTTAAATTTATAATTTTTTTAATATTTGTGGAAAGAAAAAAAGATTATTTTCTTCAAGGGATGCTACACAGATGTATTCAATTTTTCTATGCAATATTTCATTATGTAATTAGATGAAGTACAGATTAATTTTTTTAAAAATTCAAAAAATATTATTCTTGATATACGAGTGATAACTGAGAATTGAAAGAAGAGTAAAACCCGGTAGAGAGAAAACAATGTGTATAGAAAAATGTAAACTTATTTTTAATGAGTGCACTTATTATTTATCTTTAACGCTCCTTAAGCCTTCGTAACGTCCTTTGAGGGGTCCATTTTCGCACCCCTCCCCCATTTTAGCGTATGCCTTTTCCATGAAAGGAACATGCCTGCTAAATGCCATGTCTGTAGGACCCATAGTTCAAAACAGGAATATTTTATTTATATATATAACGTTTCTTAAGCCCACGTAACACCCCTTGAGAGTCTTTCAAAAATCTCCTTTTTAGCGTATCTGCACCCCATAAAAGAAACGGGCATGTTAAATTTCAAGTATTTAGACCCAACCGTTTAAAAACGGAAATATTTATCTATAATGCCTCTTAAGCTCTCTCAATGTCCCTAGGAGGTCAATTTTCATTAAATCTATTATCGAATCTTCACTTCCTCACAGGAAAGTACATACAAAATTTGAAGTCTGTAGATTTAATAGTCCAAAAACAGGAATATTCATCTATGACTCCCCTTAAACCTTCGCGACATCCCTTGGGTAGGGGGTGGAAGTTCATTCAGGCAAAAAAGGGAGCCTTCTTCAGGTTGGGGGATATAAAGCGTTAACACACCATATAACTTCCTCAAACGCATCGGGAGTCGTTTCTGAGTTTTAGTGGCACTCATAAGTGCATTTTCCTTTATAACAATATACTGATTAAAATACTTTTATACATAGAATACGTATAATGTTGGTAATTAAGAAGTTAGCATTGGATATTTCCAAAATGTTGTATCTAAATCAGTAGCAAAATCAATACAAATTTTAATCCTGAAATATTGAACTTAAATGTGCATATTAAAAAAAATAAGTGATATTCAAAACCTGGTGGTTTTAATATTTAATAAATCTCGTAAATTTTATGAGTAGTGTTAAAATATAATTTTGAAAATACTTAAAAATAAACAAAATAAAGTAAAACTTTAAAACAAGATGTTTTTCAAACGATTTTTGAACTGGTAAGTTGGAAACTTTTTAATAGAAATATTTTGTAAGGGAATATTTTGAATAGATAATGAGCAAAGAAAGAAAGTCGGAGAACTTTTTCTTTCAAACTTTTCGAAAGGAAATTTGTTTCAAAACTCCACAGTTATTATGGGCTTTTTTATATAATTAGTCAAATCAATAGGAAATCAAGAAAGTAGTTTCAATTTTTTTAAGTATAGAGAGATTAGCATTAAATTGATTCGTACTTATTTGGAACAGAAATCAGTTTAAAAAATCAGAGTAATACAGATCTTATGACTCAAAAGTCATATTCTTTCGATTATGCTTTTAATTCATAAATATTATGAAGATAATGACAAATTCCAATTTTTATTTCTTAGAGAAAAATGATTTGAAAATAAGTAGATTCAAAGGAATGCGAAATAATGGTAAGGAACACGGAAAATTTGGATTAAAAACGAGTTAAATAATATTTGAAGAAAGCTGCATGTTGCATGCAGGTTATAACATATGGTGTTAAATAGAATTTCAAAATGGCTCATTAAATCAATTTTATTCATCAAATGCTTTTTTTTTCAATTTGATTCAGAAATATTTCCCTTCTTTTTACCACTTATTTTAAAATGTGTGCAAATCTCTTTTCTGAAAATGTGAAAGAAAACAATTTAAAAACGAAAGATGGTAAAAATTTAAATTAAAATTCCTTGAAACTAAAAAAAAAGAAAAAGTTTCAATTTCGGAGAATTTAGTGTACTATGAAAAATAACTAGATGCCTTATATATATATTTTTTTTTATCAATTACTTTTTAAAACATGGTGAATTTGTTGATTTCTCTATTTAAATAAAGTAAATATATCTAATAATAAAACAATATATTATCTCTATTTAAATAAAATAAATAACTTGATACATTAAACTTTTCATAAACAAAATTCATTTTGATTTTGTGAACTGTTAATTCCTCCCTTAAGGGGAAAGTGGACCTTCACAAAGTCAAATTTAGGTCAAAATTGCGATTGGGATTTCGTATACTAATGATAGTCCTTATATTTCATAGAATAATTCTGTCAAAGAAATTTGTTATTTTGATTAATAATTACGGGATTATTATTTTTATTTTACTCAAATAAATGTTTGAAGTGCACTTTTCTTAGTTCGTAAATTTTCCCTTTTCATTGCTACGTAAAATGCTACTTGCGTATCAAATTACGTCATATCTCTTTTAAATTTTCACAGCTTATGAAAATGATGTAATTCACAAATTTGTGCATTAGTTTTATAAAATACTTAACGGATCTTATTTTGGTTTGTTTTGAATACCTTGAATGGGTGATAATTGGTGAAATATTTCATATAGTATAGAAAATATATATTTTTTTCATTAAATTTTATTCTGAATTTAAAATCTATTCACAAATATATTTTGTTGGAGTTCATCTATACATAAAAAAAAAAATATATACATATCTTAAAAACTAATACGCAAGAATCATTTTTAAAAATTGTTGAACAAATTAAATTTTTTTTAAAAAAAAAATCAGTTTATAACAGTTTGCTTAAAAAAATACATATATATTCTGACATATAATAATCAATTGCTATACTGATTCCATTTTCAGCTAATTAAGCTAACAGTTTAAGAAACTAGTTTTAATGGTCCACCATCCCCTTGAACAGTAAAATAATTAGATTACTTTATAAAACTTCATGATCGGGTTTGAATATGCTATACTTCATAACATTCATATTTTCGATTGCATAAGTTCCCTCAATATGAGAAGTATATGTGTATGTGTGTGTTGTGTGTGTTTATGTGTGTGTGCCAGTATCTGATCTCCTATAAAATACAAAGGAAACTTGGAGTGGTTTTTGAGAGATAGTCGACTTTTTATTAAATATCATAAGTATTACAAGTTTTTATCATTTTCAATGTTTTTTTGTATTTAAATTGTTTAAAAAATATTGTAATTGTCGATGTAACTCAGGGTGTAGACGAAATCGACCGACAAATGCAGAAGGGTGATAGTAGGTAGCATGGGGATGACAAATCACCATAGAACATGGTGTGGCAAATCATGTTTTGTAGGAGTAATTAGCAAAAAAAAAAAAAAAAAATTATGAAGGTTGTGATGTCAAGTTGAAAAAAAAGGAGAAATAAGAGGCAAGAAATACTTTTATTAGATGTAAAATCATACTTACAATACGAACAATGCAGCACAGCATGACGTCAGGAATGAAACGACAAGTAATTGTCCCAGGAAACGTAACCAATCAGGAACCAACGGGCAAGGGATTGTTGGAGCCCGGACACCGGATTTGCTTTAAGTTCGGTGTACATGCAATGTTAGCTGAAGTGACGACAATCCTTGCCATGAGATTTTGCAATGTATCCACCGGAGTCTCCTACACAAGCGATTTCATGGAGACCCAATAGAAAAAATCCAAAGGGATTGAGGTCCGGTAAGCGAAGATTCAAAGAGCAACAGGTTCTCCACGTCGAATCTACCTCCCGGGTAATGTAGCATGGATGTGGTCACGCACCGCAATCTAGAAATCTGCTCATGCACCATCTTGCATCAACCACACGTTATGGTGTGCAGTAGCCGATGATCCTGGCAAAAACTCTGAGAGAAGTGAGAAATTTGTTTACGTGCAGGTTTCTTCAACCCTACCACAGGGCTCCAAATTCCTGCTTTTTACTGAATAAACGGGGTTTTCGCTCCCATGTTCTACGGAGATTTATCTCATCTCCTTACTACCCAATATCACTCCTCAGAATTTTTTGGTTGATTTCAGTAACACACTGCGTATGTAACAGATTCATTGAATTCCCTACAGCATTAGCCCTTTTTTTTCTATGAATTATTTTAACCGTTTGGTTGAAGTTAAGGACATCTTATTCTACGAATCACCAATCAAGCTGTCATTGATACTCACATTTCTTTTTCATCCTTTTTGTTCTTTATGAATAACGTAGTTATTATTATTGAGATTAGAATCATTCAACATAGATATGAAATACTTAACAATTATGAGTTGTCTATGGAACATTGTTTTGCAGCTAGTAGTGATTGTTGTTTTACCATCAGTAACCACAGTAGCGAACATTATTGCAATAGAAAACCGGTTGATTTCGCCATTGACGAATAGCCAATAGTGGCTGCATCAAATTGTTGGGAGACAGAAAAAGGCTTCCAGCAACCCATACTTCCTACTTTCCACGATAGATTCCTCTGAACGCATGCGCTGTGTAAATCCTTTTCGAAATCATATTATATTTGGAGACAGCGAGCTGAAAGCAAACCGGTTTGAGAGTCGCTCCGGGTAAGACATAGAAGACGAGGCATATAAGATGGTTGGTTGTAATCTTGTTAAATAAAAGCTTGAATATATATCTGTAGTTTAACTGTGTTTGCTTTTCCAATACGCCCCATCCTACGGCTGTAGTTGAGAAATAAACATGAAAGCACTCCGAGAATTTTTTCATCAAATATTACTTGAAATTAAAATTAAAATGTTTCCTTAGCTTAATAACCGTATGTGCTAGTTGAAAATTTTGGGTTTTTAAATTTTTCTAAAATATTCCCTAGTGAATAAAGTATATTTATTTCTAATACAGCAAGAGCAATTCTTATTTTCATTCGATTAACTTAAATATTTGCAATGTGTGGAAATCCTTTTTAGCATCTCTGAAAAAGTTTTAAAATTCAAATTGTCTGCATTTAATAGACAATAACACAAGGAAAAGACCAAAAGTGAAAAGACTTAAGCAATTTCTCTCCTCAAGAATTGGCTACAGTGCTAGTATCCACCGCTCAATGAGATGTAGAGGGCAACACTTCAATACAACGAGTCACTCGCCTTTCATCGTAGTTGTTATGGTGTATCAGACCATTCAACATCGCAGATCCAATGCAGATCTGTACCAAGGAGGAAAAGAGGGCAGTGATTCTCTTTTTGTTTGTGAAAGGTGGGAAATGTGCGGAAATTATTCATCTGATAAAAGCGCAATATGCTGACAGCTGTTTATCGTGAAATAAGATCTACGAATAGCTTAATAGCTTCAAACAAGGAAGAACTTCTTTATGTGACGATGAAAGATCAAGTTGTCCGTCGACGTCAACCACTGACTGTATAATGATGGAAGGCATGTCTAGGATCCAGCACACACACACGCAGTTATCAAACCTTCCGCAAACAAATGTCGAACTACTGCTGTAGTTTCCTCTTTGCGTGTGTGTCTCAGATCGACAAAGAAACTGCCATGTTGAACGGTCTCCTATACTCTAAGGCCTACGATGGAAAGCAAGTGACACGTTGTGTAGAACTGTTGTCGACTACTGCTCATTCAGCGTTGGATACTAACGCTGTTGCCAAACCTTGGAAAGAGAAATTGCAAAAGTCGCTTTACTTTTTGACTTTCTTTCGTATAAGATAATATTGTTACGTATATCCGGTTTCGAGGATTTTCTGCAAAACAGTCACAAAGAAAAATAACAGTTCTTTAGGAGCGATAATAATTAATCGATGAAAATCCAATCCTTTAATTACAGGATTTCTCACAGAATAAATCTCAGAGGGTCTTCACACCTTCTACAGTACTCAAACACAATTATCAGCGTTTAAAAATCTACGTATGTAAACGATTATTCCCAAGCACAGCTGAGATAATTGGTAATCATAACAATTCTCACTACTCGCTGGTTGAATCAAGACTGCCTGTTGCGGCCAATACCGCTCTATTTATAAATTCGACGGAAACTTCCAGAAAATTCTGCACGTGTCATAGAGCGGGAAATTAGTGGAGAAATTTCTAGAAGAATTCAGAGGGTTCCAAACTTGCCAACATGGTCGCCAATAACGTCAAAATGGTCACCAAAGTCGTCAAATTGGCCGCCAGCTCGGTCACCAAAAATGATGCCAACTTGACTCTATCGCCAAGATTTCACCAAGTTTTCATTGAATCGCCACTATAGCGTAAGGGACGGAGTTTGCTTGTGAATATTACAATTTTAACTTAAAATAAATATAACATAAATATAAATGCTTTACACATCCAAATACAAATTATTTATACTATTTACACAAAATTCGTAACGATATTTTTGTCTTTGAATTGAAAAAAAAGAATAAAAGAAAGCGTAGATTAATGGTCAAATTCAAGTAAATGTCTAACCGCACTCAAAGTGCTTGATTCTAACTTCAGAATAATTTCAATTTCTAGCGTTTTAATTTAGAGTTTATATGCAATGCTATATTGAAATTGTTATTGGACTTGGCAAGGGATGAAATAAGAAAAACATTTAAAAAAAAATGTTAAAAACAGCAAAGTGAAAATTAATTTTTTGATTTTTATCATAGATAAAAATGAAAATTATTTTATTCCCTTTAATATTTTTCTAATGTTTTTTTTTTATTTCGAATCAGATTTCAGCTTTTTACTAACTAGATCATGCTAGTGATATTTTTTGGACATATTTGTTGGGAAGTTTGATATTTTTCTTCTTTATTAAAAAAAAAATTGCCTTTATACATATTCAGAAGTATCCTTTTTAAAAATTGTACTTTAAATAATTCAAATTTAAATCTGTAATCTAGAAGGAAGACAAATATTTAAAATTAATCTTCTTTGACGGCTTTTGAAGATTTTTTTCACACAGCAACTAGATTTTATAAAGGCTTGAAACCATAATGTTAATTCCTATCTGACTTTTCTCAGTATATATCATATAATTCTTTTTATTTCTTGTATTTTCTCTTTAATTTTCTAAAGGAATTTCAATAAAAAATATGTAAATAGAGAGAGAGAGAGATAAAGACTCGTCATATAACTTTTTTTAATAATATATTGAAAGTACATACTCTTTAGATATCTCAAACTATTTCGAAACTTTTAAACATTTTTCTCAAAAAACATGAATTCCATACACATTTAGTAAAAAAGATTCTGTAGTGTGTGATAGTTCAGAAAGAGAAGTTGCAATATAAATCCGAAAGTTATTTAATTTAAATTAGAATATTTTTTCGAATATATTTTTTTAATCTTACCATTTCCTTTTAAGGTAATTTTCGATACATTATTTTTACATTGATTTCAATATATACATGCATATGAAAAAATGGACAAGATATTTCAAGCCTACTCTCGATGAATAAGTAATTCGTGCTGAAAAATTAAACAAAAGGTTTTATTAATTTATTTATTTGTGAACGTGTGTACTTAAAACTGTTATCGAATCAAATTATTGTAAATTAAGATATGAGATTTACGCTGTATTAAAAAGAAACAAGTTATATTAAAAAAAAAAAAAGTTAAGTCAATCCTACTTTGAATGGATGAATAGAAAGTATTTTATTAACGATTGAAAATTTGAACGATATATATATAGATATATATAAATTAAATTTAAAATTAAATTCCCTATAGCCCTTAACTTTTATTTTCCATTACATCTTCAAATATTAAATTAATCACTTAATTATTTCTCCGAAATAGATGGCCTAACTACAAAACACATGTAATCTCAGATCATAATATTTAATAGCTAAATATATGTCAGCATTAACTTTCAAGTACATGTCATAAACTTCACACATCTGGGCTTAAGTGGTAAAAACATTTAGATTTCACTTTGGCGTTCTTTTTCTCTCAGCCTCTCAGCGTCAGAACTTGTAGAGAATTCATTGAATAAAGATCCTTTAGAAAAAAAAAATTTAGACTGATTCTGGATTGAAACATGTCATATATATATATATATATATATATATAGGCTTATTCTCTAGAAACAAGGGATAACATCCAACAATCACATTCGAAAAACACATAGACAGTAGGAAAATCACACAATGAAGGACATATGATTAACCGAGATTAAAAATTATAAAATGGATGTTTCGCATATTATAAACATTGCTGACTTAGGACAGCTAATGTATAAAATAATTTATATATATATATGAAGAGAGTGAACTAATAGTTGGAATTGAAAAGAAGAGCATGATTTTTCTGCATTGTTGTAACAATGTACACCCTGTATGGCTAGTTTGGCTCAAAAATCGGTTTTCAACGTCAACTTTTGCCATTTTTTTAACAATTACATTGTTACAACAGCGGAGATTAATCGAAAACTAGTATTTAATCAAATTTAATGTAGTTAATGAATTAATATTTGAAGAAAACTGTATTAACATCAAATGCAACCCACTACAAGCTTAAAAAATGTATTTGAACTTGATTGGATGATTATACAGTATTTGATTAACGATTGAAAATTTGAACACGATAAATATATATATAAATAATTACATATATATAAAGAGAGAGAAAACTAATAGTAGAGGAATTGAAAAAAGTGAAGAGAGAAAACTCGTGTCTTTTAAATAAAATGGTTCACGTTTTGTGCTCCAAATTGGCCCCAGTTTAAAACGTATTCGATTAAGATCCAGAAATGCATGACACTCAAATTATGCTTTGAACTAAGCATTATTCCATAAAATCTGCATAGTTGTATAGAAAAGGTTGCAAAATGCAAAGTTTAACAGCATTTTAAGTTATCATTTAATAGCGCACATTTAAAAGAGTTCGGGAATTTTATTCGAAAGATCAGTGTAGATCAGTCAGTAACGGATGAAAAGTGATGAATATGGATCTGCCTTCAATATATTTCTCAATCTTCAAAGGGATGTTATCGCTTATCGAAGGTCAAGGGTATAATATTGAAGAAGCAGACAGGATTTTAAGAAAGAGCTACTTTTATTTTAGCTTTAACAAAAAGGGGAGTCTGTCAGGGATCCAAAAACGATACAAATGAGCACAAAGACAGTCATGTCCAGTCAATAATCTAAACTCAGCCACAGCGGCAGAACGAGGAGATTCCGAGACACATTTAGGTTTTATTAGCACCCTCCATGATTACTCCTTTTTGTGTTATGTGTGCTTCCGAACAAGTCAAGGATGCTCCTCATCTAAACATGTGCTCTGTACTTTGGACTGCGTTGTGAAGAAATATTGGAAAGCTAGCTGCCTAATGGCCTGATGATCAATGGCCAGGCATTTGATAAATAATTGAATAAATAATTTTAGCTTTAACACTTTATGAATTATATACAACTTTATTTCTTAACTCTGGGAGCAATCATAAATCCTAATACTTAAGGGGTGTTGGAAAGCTGAGATCATTATTTTTTTTGACAGTTGGAGATTTTTACATTTTCAAGTTGTATAGATTTCAACCTTTTTAAAAATACCTTACTTTAACCTCTGGGTAATTAGAAGCCCTTAAAACCTATTTTTAACTAATCGTTTAAGTAATCACGCCCATTTGAATGGCGGAAAATGTAAGCAAAGTACTTCGTTTTTGTTTAAAAGTGTAACGTCTGATATAAACCAAAACATGTAACTTTTATTGTAAATTGAGCCTTTTATTTTTTTTATTTCCCAGCCGATTAAAAGTCTCACTGTATACATTATAATCAATTTATCTCAAAATGTAAATTTTGATGCTCGATGTACCTTTTCTGGAAACTACTGTTCACAGGTGTGTAAAGTTTTTATATGTTTATAATGATGGATAATATATACTAAAATGAGATTTTTGTAAAAAACTCAAAAATTTATTTTTTTCACATTTTTTATGTGAAAAATGGGTCAAATTACGCAATGTTTGATAAAATGTTTCATAAAATATTAAAAAATTCAAAATGAGCTAAAAGCTCATTTAAGTATAATGAGAAAAGTGTACTTTAACAGTATGAAAGATTTCAAACATGTACATATGGCAGAGTTTGAGAAAAGGTACATCGAAAACAGTCAATTTAACATTGTCAGTATATATATAGAAAGAGATTTCCAACTCCCCTTAATCTAACTTATAAGATTATATAAAATTACTTTTCCTAAGTCGGAGCTACTTATGACAGTTCTCCTCGAACCCCGATAGCTCTATCAATTACAAAGGTATTTCCTTTCACCACTCCCGGGGTGTATTCTAAGATGAATATTAATTTCAGGCCACGTGACTTCCCAGTTGCAATTCACTTTCTACTTTTCTTAGATTACACGATTAACCTCACACATCCAAATGTAAGGGTTTAAATAGTATTTACATTCGCATAAAATCAAATCGTCCCTACGTTAAGCGGTTTTTGAATTAAAATAACAGTTACAGAATAGTTTCCCCAATAAGACTAGTTGAAGAACCAGAAAAGAACTTGTTAGATAAGGATAAGGATTTATCATCATCTAATTTCTTATCAGAATTACGAGGTCAATCCTTCAATTAACACCAGTTTGGAAAATGTTAGTTTAGTTTGCACCTTGGCTTTGGATTTATAGATGGTGAATAATTTCGCCAACAACTCGTTTAACGTATTGGAATTCCACTGAATATTCTCTAAGTTGACCATAAATGAAGGTAAGCACTAAATTGGATCCAGTTGCTGTAAATTAGTTTTACACAGTTTTACACATTCATCCCATGGACATTAACTGCAAACTAAAAAGCTTTTACACCACAAATATATTACTTCCGTATCATATATATTGTTCCTTAAAATCAAGAAGTACTCTTTTCTCACTGCAAGAAATGATACAGATATCAAAGATTAAAGACAAAGTAGCTTATTTTTTGACAAAGAAAGTATTTAATTAAATGTATACTTATTCAAAATGTATGTTAATTAAATATACCCTTGCTTTTTTCCAGTACTGACTATAAGAATGCATTTTACAAAAATTTCTTAACAGAACAGAAAGAAATTATTCAAGTACAGTAGCGTAATAATTCCTTAACATCATGACATGAAAGTTTCATAAATTAATTATTGAACTAGATTTTAAAAAAAAAATGCAAAAACATACCATATATATAATTGGAAAGCGCTTACTAATTCTTTTGAGCTCTTTCTCTAAAACAAATTCAGAATCATCGATGAGAATTCTTTTTTCAAATAAATGAAGCCTGTGAATATAATTTAAGAGGTATTATAAAACTTATTTGAATTTCGTATACCGTAAATAGAACTTAACATCGGAATTTTAAAACCAATTAAACTGTGTGTGTTTAAAATCTTTTGAATTACAGGTATATTTTTTCTGTCTATAATTTCTATCTAACATATCCTGTATAAGGAGCATTAAAACCCTACTTTAGGATACAGCCTAATCTTCTTTTACAACAATTCAAAAAACATACGTTTCAACACAAATCCAATTTTCTATTAAATGAAACAGAAAGGTAGCTGGAGCTTAAATACAAATTACTACAGCATGCAAAGAAATAGAAGCAATACACAATAGAAGATGATCACTTTTAAACTAGTACTTTTAGAATAAAAATAGCTGTACTAAACGCAGTAAAAAGCAATTTTTTTCTTTAAAAAAAAAAGGAAAGAGAATTACGGAGGTAAAAAATACAACGAAAATCTGATTTTGACTCTAAATCGTAAAATAAAGGAATTACTCTCCAGTTGTTACATTTGCATACAAATTAGATTTTGCTTGAAGTCAGGTTTAAGTAATGGTATGCAAAATAACGGAAAGAAAGAACTTAAGTATTTACCCATTTCCACGATACATTTTAAAGCATATGAAGTGAAGTTGTGTCAACAAATCTCATTTTTCGGTACTTGATTTTGTAGCGAGCTAGAATGATTACGTTAAGATAAAAAAAAAATTTAAAAAAAACTATTCCTTGGAGATTATTTAAATTTAAATGGGATAGAAACTACAAAGTAATGTTAATTACTAATGTATTTTTTACATCTTTTTTTCTTCAGTTACCGTGCTATAATGCTGCCATTTACTAAATAAATAAGTGCATGTAGCCTTGGCAAAAATTGGATATTATTTCAATTTTTCATCTTTAATTTCTGTAAATTATACTTCAGAAGGACGACTACACGTAGACAAATCGATGTATATACACCAAAAATATTATAACAGATTAGTTACAATAGTGCAAAACGCACTCGTTATAATCAAATCTCACAACCCTCCAGAAACGGTCCTCTAGAACAGTTCCTCTAACAGAAACTCAGACAGATAAAGTCTATAGGTCTTATCACAGTTAATGCTCAAGCAGATTCTGATACTGACTAAACTCTCTTCTTAACTCGCCTCGACCTTTGATTCAAAGGTCCTTCACATAGAATGCTTCGATAATTCCTTGACGATATCGTATTTTTCGCCAATTTTGTCGTCTCAGGCTATAAAGTCATTAATCTCTAAACTGTGAACACACTATCTACGGTTGTTTAATCAATTCCATGCTCAGAAACAAGTTTTGTCTGCAAAAATAAATCCCCCCCCCTAGGATAGTACCACTGCAGGAAAAACAACACACGTGGTAATGTTTCAATGTTCGTTACGGTCGTTACAAAAGCAAAGTTATCTGCAATAAAAATATTTTCTTCTTTATTCCTCTGAATTAAGCTCTTTGTTCAAATACTGTAGATATAGGCCTTACTATATTTTGCTTACCTACTCGATAAATTTATTTATAAGGATAAATTCATCCCATCCAAAATTGTTTTATTATTTAGTAGAATTTATATCTAGTAATAAAATAATAAATCTTTCAATATATGAGTTATCAAAAAATATATATCAGTATTCCAATTAGTCAAAGATATATGTAAGTATCAGGGCAGATTCAGAGTACGTGATTCCGTCCTATTTTTAATGCAAAGTAATAAGACTTAGAGGACATCTAGCCTTATGACATGTTTTCCATATGAAAGAACTTCTATACTGCATTGACAATAACTCAAATATAGTTCTTAAAGGCCTTCATTTTCGGAAATTAAACAGATACCAGCACGAATTTTATTTCAAATTTCTGATCTTTCCTTATTTTCATAAATCTATTATCTCTATGCAACTAAACTTAAATCTGTTCTTTAATTTTTCAAAAATAAAATAATAACTTTATGTTGAGTACTTCAATTTAATCTATTAGACATCCTAAACTTTTGCAGAACAAAAATACCATGAAACGTCATTCGTCAGAACACTTATTTAGTAATTCAAAAATTTATTTTTTTTAGTATTCAAATAAAGCTGTGACATTTTTTAAAATCAATTTGGAATTTTCTTTCTTTCGAAATTTAGCATTGATAGTGATTTTTGTTTACTCCAATTCGAGATTATTTCTGGATTATTTTTAAATTTTCTTTTGTGCGTCACTAAAATCAATTGGTTAAAAACATTTCCCGGATAATTTATAAAATACATTTTTATCTTCAACAATACACGAACTAAGCAATTTGTAATGAAATTTAATGCATAATTTATTATTCATCCATATATCATACATAAGATGGATTACATAAATTCTTCAATCAATCATTGTTTAAAAGAATAATATCATTTTCCACTTTAATTTTTTTAAACATACCAAAAGGAATGAAAATCCATTCATAGTGATTAAAATGATTTTTATGCTTCCAATATTCGTGATTTAAAAATGAGGTTTTTTTTTTTTTTTTTTTTTTAACACGGTTTTTAAATAAAAAATTTTATTTTTAAATTGTAGAATTTTAGATATAAGAGGTGTGATCAGAAAAAAAGGTTACAAGCCACAGCATTTGAAAACTACTTATTGTGGAGAAATTTGTTTCTCCAGAGTAGAAACAAATGGCACTACTGTCATGCAGCTGGTTTTCGGGTAGGTAGTGAAAGTTCCCAGACGGTTCAGGACGATTGAAATGGCAAGACGCTTAGGAAATGGGTCTCGTTTGGAAGTGCAAGCCCATGATTCAATTTTTATGGGCAAAGAAGAATGTGTCCGCATCTTACATTCACAGTCAAATCGTTGAAGTTTATGGTGAAGAAGCATTGAGCAGACAATATGTTGCAAAATGGTGTCACTCTTATCAATCACGCAGGCAGAATGTCGAAAACCGCAATATGAAAGAGAACGGCTGGCGAAGTTCTTCACGGCACTAATTGAAGAAATTATTTAAAATAATAGGGTAACTCTGAGAGAAATCTCGTCAGATCTGGAACAGAAATATGGTAATGTGCAGCATATCGCTTCTGATGTGCTGCGATATTCCAAGATGTGAAAACATCCGCTGAGACCTGGCTCAATGAACAGGGATCTGATTTCTACCAAGACGGGTTAAACAAGTTGGTTCTGATAAATGCCTGATTAGACTTGTTGATTATCTTGAAATGTGATAGGTATGTACGTCTCTTAGTTCCCTTCTGTATTTTCTGTTTATTGTTAATAAATATTTCTTTATTTAACTTGCAAACTTTTTTTTTTCTGATCATCCCTCGTAGATTAGTACAGATATTATAAGTCTGTACTAATCTACCTGACATTCCAAGGACCTTCAGTTAGTCATGCTCCAATATTCTTTTGGTTTTGCTATAAATAATTGATTGATCATTAACATTTTGCTTCGAAGCTAGACAGTGGCCGTCGTAGTCTAATGGTCAAGGTAACGGACTTGTGGCCGTTGGCTTCCACATTAAGCCAGCGAGAGAACTTTGAACTTTGACAGACCTAACATGCATCAACCTATCTTTACGGTAGGTCCTTAGTGGTACTAGATTTGGAACCCATTTATTCGAAAAAGCCGTCCGCGAGTTCGTGACCATGACCACTCAATGACTACTCTACCAAATGCCCTATCATATAAAAGTACATTAAGAATATGGAAATAGATTAAGGCTGTTTTCGGTTAATGTTAAAGAATAGGACCCGAATTTGGAACATTTTTTCAGATATAAAAGAAATTAAAAATTAATATGATATTCTGGCTTCACTATCCTTTAGAGAGAAGCATTTTTTATCATACCTCCCATTTTTAACCCAGTTGATTCATTTTTTTTCTGGTATAAAATGTGTTTCGCATTTTTTATCCTATAGCGTAATGTTAAATGGGCCTTGCCTTCACGTATTAAATGAAAAAAGAAAGTATTCACGGAATATTTTGAAATTTTTAAAAACACTATATTGTTAACAGAGATACGAGTAATAATACTGCAAATTTCCATGGAAATTGGGTCAGTTTTCTGTCTGAACATGTACTTCGCATTTATTTAGAGCTCTCGTACTTTTATCGAAGACAGCCTTAATCTGTAAATATAACTCACTTTCGTTATATTCTAATATTTAATAAGCACATACTCAAAATCGCGTTTTCAGTCCGTAAAAAACGGGGTTTTTTTTAAAGAAAAATGAGCAGAATAATAAATAATTAAAAAAACATCATTCCTAGTGCAAGACAGAATGAGAGTCACCAGTTTTGAACATTCATCGTGCTGGAAAAAAATACGAACTTTGATCCGTGCCGAAATCCATAACCATCATTTTTACGAAAGAAAAAAAAAATTGATTGACATTAGCAAAAAACTATTGTTAATTTTTTTATACAACTAAATTTGGGAGCACGTCATATCCAACTGGTGAAACAGGTCTTGTTATTTTTAAATCATCATCTTGTATGGGCGAGAAAATCAAAGTGACGTTTAGGAAGGAAAAAATAATGGAATGCAAAGTATAAAATGTATGCGATTTTGATATTTATTTGACTTGGTATCATGAAAGAACTTTAGTGTATGTACTTGGTAAAATGTTTTTAGCATTGCAATTTAATGAACTGTACATCCATGTCTGAATTTGATATATATTGATAAATATTGCAGTTATAGATATAATTTGAAAAATGAATTTAAGTTTTTATTAAGTTTGGAGGTAATGAAATGAAATAGAAATTGATCTAATATGATGTACTAAAAATAATTTTAAAGTAGCGGAGATGAAAAATATTACTTACCATGATGAAATAATTTCTGAAATCAATGTATAGTTTATTAAACTTAATCTTACTTCAATTTTTTTTTTTTTAAATGTAGCTTTAGTATACAGGATGATTCATAAAGAAGTATACAGTTCCAATACACTGTAAGTCAAGAACAATGTAAGATATTATATGCTACCTACAATAGAATTATATTTGGTTAGAGACAGTCACACGGCATGCATTGAGCCGTAATGAGGAGAAGAGTTACCCTCCCTAATAATAAAGGTGTTACTAATGTTTGCACCTAAGGAACAACACGAGGTCTCAGTATCTCGTCTTCATATCTTTGGTCTCTTAAATTGCCGATAGGGCAGCGTTTCTCAAACTGTGGGGCGCACCCCCTTTGGGGGCGTGACACCCCCCCCCAGGGGGGGGGCAGAGCATATTGAAACACAAGATTATTTTGTTAAAATTCTTAATTTACAGTAAGTAAAAAAACAAAATAAATTTTGATATAATAAGAAATAAAATACTCATTTACACTGATGTGATGTAATACACTTATAAATGTAGCAATACTGCTCAATGTATTTTATAATTAATTTAACAATTCTAAGCTAAGACCAAGTAGAATAATTATCAGTGCCCCCCTGGTCTGATCATATACAAAATTATATACAAAAATTAATACTCATCTTGATAATTTGTATGGTTTATAATTATTCTCTTAACTGTCGATTAAAAGTTACGCGATTCGCTCCCCAATACCACCGTTTTCCACGAAAGCCTGCCTATATGATGTATGGGGGGAGGGGAAGAAAAGGAATAAATAAGGAAATCTTCTGAAATAAGCACTTCCTTCTCAAACACTCTGTCAAGCTCTTTTATTGCATTTCAAAGCTTTCTGAATAATATTATGCATATCAGCGCATAGAAAAGATCGTACTTTGGACAGACGTATATGTACGTCCTTGGAAAATAACGGTTTAGCTGAGCGAGACGTTTATATACGCCAGTGACACTTAAGAGGTTAAAGTCATATTGTAGTTTTGGCGGCAATATATAGTATTATTGAACTCAATACATTGTTATTGTATGGAGGGTATGTATTGTATAAAATTATGATCGAATATTGGGTCGCAAACATTGAAAGTTTGGAAGCACTGCGTTAAAGATAATGTGCAGGTCAGAAGGTCCACTTAAATTGACTCTAGCTCATATGATCAACTCTCCTCTTCTGTACTTTGATTTTTCACGAATAAAAATGTGGAGTTATTTCTAGTTCCCTTTTCCCCTTTCATACCAAAACACGTCGAGTGTCTCATTCCAGACTGAAACGAGGGCGTCAGTAAATATCACCTGATCCCAGTATTACAGAATACAATATTGATGTTCAACAATCTCCTTTCTTCGAGTAGAACATCGTCTTGAAGTCCCAAGGGCCCATTTGCCTCCGTATTTGATACCGGGTTGAGGAAACATAGAACACCCTTCTTACAAAACTTCTCCTATTTCTTCTACACTGTAGATTGTTTGTTTTACGTTAACTGTCAGGGGAAATATTCATATGCTTTCATTAAAGATTGTGTTTCATTAACTTTTTTGAGCAATTTTTCATCACATTACGTTTAACAATACTTTACTCGTGCACAACGAAATAATACTAACTCATTTCAAGCTGGGTTTTTTAAAAATTTTTTTTTATCTAAATGTGTTTGGAGCCTTATATTTTTAACTCTGCGCGATTATTTCTTTCTTACTAAAGAATACACTCCAAAAGAATAGATCTTTCCTTACCCGTAGAATTTAAGTTTAATAATTTAACAATAGATAAGCTCTTGTCATATTATATTTCACCCATTTTTAATACCAAACTATATGGTATTAAAAATAGGTGAAGCTATGAACCATAGTTATCACATAATAAATAGAAGTCAGGGATGTTAAAATAGATTTTTAAAAAATCACAATAAATTAAATTTTATTTAATCTGCAGAATAAAATTAAAATAAATTTCCTTTTTCTTTCCTTAGCAAATCACGAATGTGAAGGTTCGGTATAAAAATCTTCGCTTCTTTACAATATGTATTTGAAAAAAAAAATAATATTTACTTATTTGAATGACTATTTCGAATCCTTTTTTCAAACATAAACTCTTATTTTAAATGCATATTTGAAGATATCTTTAATTACCATTAAAATTGATTTGTTGCCTCAGAAATAATGAAAAATCATAAGTGATCCTATAAAAAAAATGTCACAATTCGTTTTTTTTAAATCTTAATTTAACTTTTTTTCCTGTATTATTTTCCGTTAGATGAAAATCAAAACAAAATTTATCCTAATTGAATTATAAAAATAAAAAAAAAGACATTTCAGTTTCGAGAACCCCGTGAAATTAAAAGAAATTAAGAAAAGATTGCTAATTACTTTCAAAAAACTTATTTGCCATAAAAATATTTAACTTAAATAAATTTAATCTGAAAAAGAAAAATAGTAATTTTTTTTATCACACAAATATACGTTGAAGATAAATACTGACATTTATTCAATTTTGATTTCATCACAAATTCATGATATATTTTTTAATCCTCTTTTATTCTATCTGATAAATGAATTCAATAGCTACAGTTTAGTAAAAGTAATTTATAAGTCATCAAATAATAATTATTTTTCTTTTTATTAATTTTGTTCCTGAGCTAACTTTGTATCAATCTTGTCATAAAATACATCATTACTCTTTTCCGTCTTCATTTTTTAAATAAAAATAAGAAAAAGATAAAAAAAATATATTTGTTTTTTCTAAGGGAATATTCGAAAGCCTTTGAATATGAGTACTTCAAAATCAAGTAATTGAGACTTAAAATGCCATAATTAAATGCCTACTTCTAAGTCTAAAAAGTCTCTAAAGAATTTGTTATTTTCACGATTGCTATATGATATTTTAATTAACTATCTTATATGTATTTTTTTACTCGCGTTCATTCAAATTAAATCAAATACAAACCTTATGTTCTTTAATTAAGATATTTTATCAATTTTTGAATGGACAGTTATGTTGATGTTGTTATGTAAGCCGTAATTGTTGATTTAAATTTCTGTCCGCATGATTTTCCATTAATATTATAGAGAGAATTACGATTAAACTGGAGCAAAAATTAACGAGGGCGATTCTCTTTTCAAAGCTGTAATTCACGCACTTTAATGCGGTTTGTGTTGCTTTATTATTTTAACTTCAATATACAGGAGGAAGTGCTTAATCATTATAACCAGTTACCTGTGATGATGATGTATTTTTAATTTATAAGGCTTTGGTTAGTGGTAAAACCATAACTGATAAAGTTTTCTCAGTTTACAGAATCTTTTGAGTTTGATAATTACATTCAAGTTATGACTCATATTTTTTGCAGAAGTTAATTTAATTTTTATTTATTCTACAAAGTTGGGAGTATTTGCAATAAATAGTTTGAAATGAATGGATAATTCTGAAGGTTGTTTTTGAAGTCATGAAGTTTTCATCATTAAGTCATATATGGACAGATTGTGAAGTACTACCTATATTCAGCATTTTGTTTTATTATTTGCTCATTATCTGTAAAATATGTCTTATAAAATAAATATCACTTTCATTTTGAAGCTTAAATACTAAAGGGAACGAACGTTAATTTAAACTTTCACATTTTCAAAAGTTCATATTATGTTAATTCATTAATTCGTAATTGAGGGTAAAATAAAATGGTTATACAAGCCTTTTCTTAGAACTGTCCTTAAACGTAAAAACATAAAACAACTAAATTTCTTTACAAAAGTACTCACGTCCCTCTTTTTAAAAAAATGCTTAAACATCATAGAACTAATAACTAAAGAAAAGTACATAGCTTTAACTTAATATATATACTTACTTTAATTAGTCTTTTAAATACAGACACTAGCCAAAGAATTAGAAACCCTTGAGATTTGAATTTGAATGCGTACTAGGGATAAAATGTGCATGTTTTTTTTTTTATTTTTTATGACGTAGGTTACACGGGGTTAGAATGCTAGTATAAGGTGTAAGAGTGCTTCCCATGATGAATGAAGTAAAAGGAGAAAAACGACAGACCTTTCGACTTTTGAAAAAGGCCTTTTTTTGGTGCCCGGTTAACAAGGCTCTCGATTTTAAAGACAACAAGTCTCACTGTGTTCTCAAAAGCAGCTATATAAAAGATTATTAAAAGTGGGAATCATAATCCATAGTCCTTCTCTAGAAGACGTATTTGAGGTTAGAGCCCAATTGTAGTGATTCTCAATTTCTTTCTTAATATACTTCTCAACGCTGTACTTCGCGTTAACATCCAACAAAATTATCTCACTTCTCAATACAATCAATTCAAACACAGTTTGTTGTTTAAAAAAGGAAGAAACACTATTCTTGATACAGCAGACTAGAGATGGCGACTCTTTCCAAATAAGATCGATTTTTAAATCGATTCGAATCATAACCTGATGAATCGATTCAGAGAAAAATTGAGGTCTGAAAGATCAATTTCTAAAAAAAAAATCGATTTTTTTCCCAAGTGTCATTTACAATGTAAATATAAAACCATTTTATGAAAAGCAAGAAATATATCATAATAAACGATATCTTATTAGTAAAGTCAGAGATTTTTTTAGTTCAAGGAATTCGACAATTACAATTATTTTTATTACCATATCAAAGTATCAGGTATAAAAGAAGACATTTATTTTCTAAATGTATTTGTTACATTAAAAAAGTATAGAAAATAGATATTATAGCTTATGGTTCAAAATGCTTAACATCTACGCTTTTTAAAAACAATGATTTTAAAAACAAAACAAAAAACCATGCTCATCAGTTGCGATGTTGCCGGCAATCGAAAAAAGGAGCTCACAAGGAACAGATGATCCCAAGATACTCATATACATAATGGCTATTGAGGGAACGTGATGATAAATTTAGTTTTCTTGTTCTTTCGAGTAAATTAACCCTTTAAACGCCAACACCATAATGTTACGGGTGTTAAAGATAGTACATTAAACTAATTGTAAGTAATTTTATGGTTTTTACCAAAAACAGAAAAAAATCGAATGTCGATTTTCAAGGATGAAATATCGATTCAGTGCTACATGCCGATTTAAAAAACTGATTTTTTTGGCCCGAGAAATCGATTTTTCGATTAATTGATCTCAAATCGTCATCTCTACAGCTGATCACGTGTTGTGCATCGGTCTAGAAAAAAAGAAACTCACTTTTCTAAACACTCAGTACAAAGTCCAACACTTCACGCTTCTCATCTTGCTTGAGTCTCAATCACCTTTTACCTAAAAAAACAGCAACCTGCCACTGTAGGCGCAGTGAATTGCGCCAAACTTTAGATAATCTACGGCCAATAGTAGACAAACACTACAACAATTTTCCAAGAGCGTGATTGGAGTCGTCTCTGACGAACTGTACGTCAGAACAGAAACTCTACTGTGCCTCAACTCACACAAAATGTCAACCAAGGCTCTTCAAAAGAGATTTCATTTCAAATCATGCACAGACAGTTTAATAGGATTGGAATATATAGTCGGGGGTCTGTGAGAAAATCACTTATTTATGCCTGAAAGAAAAAAAATCTTTTTTGGAGTGGTGTCTCGGGAAAGAAAACATTGGGCATCTGAGGATCGGAAACGAGTAATGTAGTCGGATCAATGACGTTACAGCTTATTTTGCACTGATGGAAGACTCGAACTTGGCAAGAACTTCACGAAGCCATAGATTAATCTTGCCTAACTCACACTGTGCAAGAGTTTGGTGGTAGTATCATGATATTAGGCATTTTCTGCTGGCATAGAAGTTGTGCTCTGGTGTTCCTCGAAGGTAAGCAAACAGTCATAAGATACCTGGCTAAAGTGACGGATCAAAGTTACTCTGCAATGATCCATTTTTATCCTGATGGCGACAGATACTTAATGAACGATAATGCAACTGTACATTGTGCCATAGGTATCCAAATTGATTAACTGAGCATCAGTCTGACTTCTAACATATTCCCTGGTCCCCGTAAAACCCGGATCTTAACCCGATAAAAAATGTGTGGCATACGGTGGAAAGACGCATACAACAGCACTCTCGTCTTCTATCTGATTTTCAAAGTCTAAAAGGCTGCACAGACTATGCATGGTATTCTTTGGACGTAAATGTACTTTAGAAACATGTAAACTCAATCCTTAAGAGAATCCGCGTAATTATCCATGCAAAACGTTGCCCAATAAAATATTGATATTGATTTTCTAATTCATTGACCAGTGTGTGTATTTTTAATTTGATAATTTAAACTTAGAACTACTTCAGCACTTTTCATTTATATCGCTTTAACGAAATTCAAAAAGAAAAAATCTCTATTTTTTCGGTTTTCGTGAAAATTAATATGAATTTTTTAATATGGGCTTATATTAAATGCAAAATATGTATTAAAATATTAATAATATTTTGGTATTAAAATATTGCCCCATTTTTCCATCAAATTAAAACTTTTTCCCATGTGTAAACTATAAATAAAGAATGCGAAAAATGGTTTTTAATTAAAGTAAATGGTTTTTAATTATATTAATAAAAACAAAGGAAAAATCTCGAAATTTTTTAAGCAAAAGTTTATAACGAAGTGCAATTTTTCTTTTTCTTAAAGGAACAGTCCAAATATTTTTAGATATTTTTTTTTAAGAAAACATGTGAATTCTATTAGACTAATCAAACCCTTATATGTAGGGTATTTTTTTTTTTACTGTACGATAACAGCGCATTTTTTTTTAAAGTTTGTTGTTTTTAATTAAAATTTGAATTGCAAAATGTTTTTCGCGAATATAAGAAACTTATTTCGAATGAATTAAATTTTGAATGTAATTAAAATGAAGAGTCGCTGAAAACTAAAAAAACATTACCTTCTTAATATGTCATATACCAATCAGAAATTCAAAATCCCTTTACGGGAGAAACTCACAGCTGAGTGAAAATCCAATTTTATTTTAATACTTTCTTTTTTGTTGGAATATAATTGACAATATTTTTATGTGGCTTTTTTATGAAGTACGTCATTTTGTGTATCCTATCCTCTTGAGAAGGCTCTTCTAAGTCTACTCTGAAATTAGGCCTAGGTTAGAGTACTTAATCATTTAAAAAAAGTATAACATAAGTCTCTAATAAAACTAATTATTTTGATTCTAAAAAAAATAATTTTACTCTGAAAATTTTCTAAGTAATCTAAAATTTACTTTAGTCTATTATCTGGTATATTATTAAAAGTTATGTGGCTCCAGCATTTACAAGATTATACTTCTTACATATGCATCATCTTCCGAAAAGAATAATGTGATTCTTGTTTATGTTATAAAAAAAGTAATTATTATATGTTGCATATGGGAAACTGTGAATTTCAAGTTTGCATCTCTTGTAACGTTCTGTAAATGTGTAGTTTGTTTTGTCAGCTATTTTTCTTCAACAGAGTTCACCTTTGATGTCCGAACTTGCATAAAAATACTCCGACTTGGACCACAAGGATGGAAAACAAGCCACTTTTATTTCTTAGTCATAAAATAAAAAAATAATTTACTTTAGTTGTTTTTATTTGACTAACACATGAATTGGAATTTCTGATATTGAATTATGCAAAGCGGCTGATGGTATAAAAAGAATAGCTGCATTAAGTAACAGAAACCAAAGCTTTTTGCATAAAAATACTGTCTTTAGCAAAGAAAGCCCTGCTTTGAAAGAATTTGGTTAGTTCAACTTCAGCATTACGTGTATATTGCTGGATGCATAGTATGCAGAATGGCAAAAAAAAAAAAAAAAAAAAAATGACATGTTCTGCATTGAACAAAACGATACAAAAATTTGAAGCTTTAAGTTCAATGGCTTTTGATCAAAACGTGGCTGGCCTTCAGTATCCCTTAGGACATTTGAACCCTATCGTGGGTATCTGCTTACGGGGAATGCTCAAGTAGTCTCCAGGCAAACTGGTTTCGCCGTGAAAAAATGTCTGGGGAGTATTGCGAATCACTCAGAAACCATATCCAAACAAGCTGCAACACAATCATGAACTGAAACCTGGTGGCAACATCATTCATCAAAGTTTTGTTTGGATATACAGTTACTTGTGTCAAACAGACGACTGGCTTCATATTATATTTTCGACAGGTGAAGCAAGTTTCATTCTGCCTGGCAGTGTTAACGCACACAATTGCCGAGGGTGAAGCATACAAAATCCACATGCGTTTGTTCAGCTACAATTTGTGTCGTTTCACCGAAAATTTCTTAAAAATAACTTATTTCACTGGTGAGTACTTCGCAATATTGCTACAAAACTCCATTTCAGGACCATAAACGGGATAGACACTGCACCCAGTCTTCTTAATGTAAGATCGAGCACCCCCGCATTTTCTTATGCTAGCTCACTGTCTTCTTCACTCAATATTTGGAGAGGATCACGTTATCATAGTATCTTATATTTACCTATCTGACACAATATGACTACTGGTTGTGAGGATTCTTGACGTCAAAAGTGTACCGAGGAGAACAGATATCATTGTCAACATCAAGAAATTCCCTCAGACGACATGTATGTGTCACAAGCCAAAAACACAATGTGGCTACTAGCTGTGATTGGTGTTGTTCCTCGTCTGATAGCACAGTGAACAGTTGTAGATTTCCATACAATATAACAGTGATTTGTCACTTGTACTCCATCTGGTAGTCAAATAACGAACTATACACTAGCAATATTTTTATTTCGTCATAATAAAACCCGACACTTTTGCCACACCTTGATGCAAACTCTGCAACTTTTATCTTTATTCGTTGGAAAATTATTTATTTTTAAATATCTTTCTCGCTCTCTGATTTCTAAATCATCTAATGAATGCTTAAGTCATTAAAACTTTCAATACTATTAGCAATTATGAACTATTTTCAGCCTAATTTTGTTCTTTTTATTTAACTTTCTATTGTCGAAGTTGTGTAAATCATTAGAGATTTATTCTTATACTAAAAGTACCCTTTAATATTTAAGGTACGATATATCAGACAAATCCAATTAATTTATTTGAAAATCTAGCTTTAGATCCAATTCATTTAATGGATAACACAAGCCTTATTGATATTACTATCCAGCAGTATCATCTGGTAAATAACTCAACGATATATATATATAAATACTAGAGCGTGGCAGTGTAGTTTTACTTTAAGGTAAAAATAACTTGATCGCACAGGTTTAGAAAAATAAAATAGTTTTTTAAAACTTAATCTATATTCTATCAATCTACTTTTTTACACAGATACTTAGAAAATTTGATACTTTTTTAAATACACATTATTGGCAATAAAATATCCTCAGAACCCTTTGACTGAATACATCCAATAAGTCAAGGATGGCGAATCAACAGCAAGCGTGCCATTGATGGCACTCAACACAATATTTTGGGCACTCCACCGATCAAAACACAATTGGCATTTTAATTAAAAATAACAAAGTACAATATCAAGTATTACGAAAAAAAGTGATTGATCAGCCGCAGTTTTCAGCGAGATTTTCTCAGTTCAATGAATTATCGGAAACACACATGTTTTTTTTTTTTTGCACCCAGATGTGACTTAATTTAAAAAATTTGAAATTCTGATTGAATTTCTGTCTAGTTGAATACGGATTCAAAAATTTGTTGAAGAAAGGAGAAAGTTGGAAAATTGATTGAAAAAGAAATATTAACAAGCAATCTAAGTAAAAATGCTAGTAATGAAATTTGGAAGCATGGAATTCGATTCCAGACACATTTAACTGTTTGAAGAAGCTGGCTCAAGCTGTTTTAACCATATTTCCATCTATCTATGCCTACGAGTCATAATATTTACAGATGAATACCACTAAAGACTCGCTTAGAACCCGTTTGGAAGTCATTTAACGAACGAGATTCTGCTAAAAGTAACATATTACAATCCTAATATAAATTATTTGTCATCTAATATGCAACAGCATAAATCAGACTAATGTTACTTTACATAATTGGAATTACACGTATAATTAAAACATTTACGACATTTACATACACTGCAAAATGTATTTTTCCTAGCAAATAAAGAGTTTTGAGTTGTGTTAGTATTTACTTTTAATATTTTCTCAATAATCACAAGTCAAAATTATTTGACCGCACATCTAGTATACAACATTAAATCAGTGCTTCTCAAACTGTGGGGCGCGACCCCCTAGAGGGCGTGATAACCCTACAAGTGGGGCGCGAGTACATCGCGAAAAGTCGAAAAACAAAAATTATTTAAAAAATTATTCATTTACTGAAAATAAGCGTAACAAAATACAATTTCTGACGTAATAAAAAAAAATAAAATACACGCATTTACACTGATATAATACATTTAAAAATGTACCAGTATTATACAATGTGTTTCATAATTAATTTAACAGTACTAAGTTAAGATCAAGTTTAATAATTACCAGTGGCCCTATGGGCATGCCATAAAATTATACATTTATCTTGATAATTTGTACGGCTTATAATTAAAGCCATATTTCCGCTATAGTGTCAAAGTATACATTACTATTGTTTTCAATACATAATTGTATAAGGGCGGCGCGATTAAAATTATGACTGAACATTGGGTCGCGAATACTGAAAGTTTGAGAAGCACTGCATTAAAAACTTGTTCAGAAAAAAATGGCACGTTGATCCATAAAGGTTCGCTACCCCTGCAATATATATAAGTTGTTAAGAAACGAACTTTGAATGCATTTTCACTGCAAGTGGAAACTAAATTTTAATACAAATTTATTTACTGTAGATTAACAGCAAACACAGTAAACATTGATTATTTTTTAAAAGTTTAATGTTTTGCTGCATTGTTTTAATTGAGCATAAAAAGTGTGATGCAGTACTTTTTTTATAAACCTTTACAGATTACTTGAATTTATTTTGATTTTAAGACTCAAATTTTTAAGAGATTATCAAACAAACTGGGGAATAAGTGTTTTGTATATATATTATTATTACATAAGTTAGTTTTATAATTCCTGTAACCAAAATTTACGAAATTGATTTTCCTAACCTATATAAGAAAGTTTCATGTTTGATAAAACGTGTGTGAATAGTAAGTCAAAACCAACTAAGTTAGAATAAGGATAAAACAATAACAAATCACTTTTTGTACGAAATTGCCTTTCTGAAGTTTCGAAAAACACTTGTTGAAAACATTTGTGCCAGTGAAAGAATGGCTACGATCTCCGGTCAAAATAGATTTTCAAAACCATCATTCTCTGGGAAAAGGAGAATTTAATGGTGTCTGATGCCAATATTTTTTTCATATTCGTCATTGGAACCGGAAATACGTCACGCCAAGTTTTAGAAAATGATCTAGTTTTTTGGCGCTATCATCTTGTCAAGGGAAGAAAAATGAGTGGCTCTTACGGAAGGAAAGGTGTTTTGAAATGGATGAGTTAAAGAAAAATTCTTGTCCATATACCCATGGAAGTTTTCTTTCCCTCCTCTATTTTGGATTTTCAAAAGATTTATTTGTATTTCGAAAGTATTGATCAACGATTGCATCTCTGATATATTTGCAAGGATTGAGAATGTTTTTGTTCGATGCGATCATTTCAAAAGAAATGGATGACTTGTATATTTTCTTCTATTTATGCTTGCATCCTAGAATTTGGAGTTTTCTTAGTAAATTTCTGGGTAAATTTTGTATTCAAATTGTACATAAAATATATTTCGTTTGATTTTGAATGAAATTCTCTGGTATCACAACTATTTCATAAATATTTGAATAATAACTGCAAACACTTTTAATTCACTCTATTGCATTAAATAATATATATAATAAGTTAACTTTCTTACCAGCAATGAGCCAATGAGAGAACACAGTCTCAGCTTTCTCCTAGTCACATTTTAAAGCAGGATCCATCTTTGACCGAACGATTGGCTCAGCTAATCAGAATGCAGTAACTAACAGCATAGAAACTCGACATAGCCAACTCATTATCTATTATACCAGATATGGGATTGAGGGCCGCAAGCGGCTCAAATGCCTAGAGATCTCCTCACATTTACTCGATATCATATTAAAAAAATCTGCACATCTAGTCAATCTCATTGCGGTGTAAATAGAAAGATATTTTTATCAATATTTCTATTAAGAGTTTTAAAGAAATTAAAATAGTTTGTATCTTTTTTGAAGTCAAAAGTTGTAACAATAGACTATCCACGATCTATTTACTCTATAATTTTAGGGTATAGCTAACGACTTATTAACCATATCAATGATACGATATCCCAAGCTTCAAAGGCCTCAACATGTGTAAGAAAAATATCCTTAACTATCAAAACAGGACCCTAAGAAAATTTGATACCGGACCCACTCAGAACTAGCTACACCAGTGATGTTAGTGACAAATACTCATTCGTGTCAATGGATCCGAAATCTACACTGCCATATTTTGAATTCAGCAATCTATACGTTATTAAATCGTTAAATCCTTGGGTATGTTTCTCGTTCAGTTCAGATAAGTAATAAAACTGTGATTCATTCTCTTGAACTTATCTTGTTTGCACATCGCTTAGTCGAATCCATTGCTTGGTTTTAATAAAAACAAACTATTATTACTACTTGAGATTAATCATTTCGAGTTTGATTTATTGGCTTCACTACCCATGCTGCGATCGGATCTCTTATGTCCCAAGACTTTCACCTCGATCAACATGAGGAGATACTCTTACGACAAACTGCTGTAAATTTCTCTCATGAGCAATTCATGAAATTTGTAGATGTTTTATGAAACAAACTTTCATATAATCTCTGAACCCCTCAAATTTTGCTTTTACTCCTTTAATAAATTTCACCGGGTATGTTTTTATTATTCTTTATTTCACCTAATAGTGTTATACCACTTTTTTCATTTATTTGAAGAGACGTGCGTTAAATTAAATTTTCATAAGATACTTCAGCAATTTTCTGTAAGTTAAGGCTGTCTTTGCATTTGAAAAAAAAAATTATAATCCAAAATTGGAGCTTATTTTCATGCAAAAAATATGCTAATTTTAATACAAGCTATAGCTATCGCAACAAGAGATAATTGAATTACTTTTAAAAATTTAGATACATTTCATAGGCTTTCCTTCCCGCCCCCCCCTTTTTTTTTTTTCTTCAACATATACAGTGAAAAATTCATTTAGCATAATAATTTAGAAGACGAAACGTATTTTACACCAAAAAAAAGAAAAAAAGATTGCACCAGACGGAACACAACCCAATATAATAAAATACAACTTCCTACAGGATGGAGAGTTCATACAATTAAATTAAAGATGGAGCATCTTCTCTGCCTTAAAAAGAACTTAAGACCCTACTTCTCATTGTTACGCAATGTGACCTTAAGACAATTTATATCTTCTTTGGAGTTAAAATACTTTATAAGTTTAAATCATATTATATAAAATATATACATACTAAATTAAGTTAGTATTCATATAATTACTATGTACAACAGTCGTTTATAAAATGCAGAAATTTCGAAATTTTCTCAGTCTCGCCAGGACTTAAACTTTGAAGTAAATTTCTTTTTTTAAGTGTTATGTTTAAAATTTCTTGAAGATGTGCGTAATTTTTTCTGAATATGACTTGTTGCAAAATATATGCATTTCTTTTTAAACATAAAAGTAACTTTTAAAATGTGTTTGTCTTGCAAGAGTAGTTATATTTGCTATGTTGCTTTGCTTGGATAAATCGTATTTAGGAAAAGTATTCACACAGACACGTCTTATAATTTATTCTTTGCTTTTTAAATGCTGTATAGCCTAACCCATTCACTGCCAACTACGAGATATCTCGTAGTAAGAGTGCGTACGAAAACAGCCAGCTACGAGATATCTTGTAGTATGTGCTGCAATTTTAGATTGGTTACATATCTCCATTTCGGTTAGGAAATATTAGAAAGTATGAGTGAAAAACTTATACAGTGCAAAAATATAGTAATTCTTTTTTTATTATTAAAAGTCCTTACTAATATTATACACGCGAAAGTTTATTTGGATATTTGTTCATCTTTCACGCAAAAACAACTGAATGGATTTTAATGAAACTTTACAATAATATAGCGTATATATCAGAATAACACATAGGTTATAATTTATAAAGATATTGTATGACGTGTCCGAAATATAACGATAATTGTCAAGTAAGTAGGAAATAATTCTGCAATTCTGGCTTAAGCTGCAAAAAAGCCCGCGACAGCATGTATCTATCTTTTATGTGTGAAACAAAGCTTTCACTTCTAATTTATTCCTTTGATGAGTGTAATCCCTATTTATTTTTTTTTATTTTAGAATGAAACTAAATTTTGAAGGGAGACGTTGTTTTAAATCTATCTTTATTTCAATAGCTACTATTGATTTTTTTTCATGGGTGAGCCATTATTACAAAAATAGTGAACCATACATACAATATAAATTAATAATAAATTTCTATGCACGTTTTTTTTATGATTTTGTTATGCACATTTGGTGGCAGCAAATTGATCCTTATATCAAAACAAATACTTTTATCGCTTCTGGTATACTTAAAGTAGATAAACTTTGTCTTTCACACTACATAATTTGGACAAATTTGTATAACGTTTGTGGTTAGTAGTTAACACTATAATTTTAAATGAATAGGCAGATATTGCATTTTTAAGTATAAAAATAATTACTGTGCTTATTTCTTGGAGTGAGTGAATATTAACGTGGCACTGTTCAGCAACACGAGGGCTTTTGGCGACGGACCACGTAATTATGAACCATGGTCAAGCGACGTGGACGACACCTGAACTGGCACCCCCCTCTCTTAACTACCATACCACACCAACGCGAGGACGTTTGAGCTCTAGACAGATTTAACGTGCATCGCTGCCCTACACGGCGGGTTTTAGTGGTACTAGGCTAGAACTCGTAACAAGGCCAGCCCCTTGACCACTCGGCTACCGCGGCCACTCTATCTTTCGGAAGTGTAGAAAAAGTACCTGTTAAGAATTAGGCCGCGAAAGCGTAAGTCTAATCTTTCCGAAAGTTCAAATAAAGCTCGATCTATGAAAGTAGCTAGACAGTTGCCAACTTGACTCTATTGCCAACATTTCGCTTTGTTTTTCATTGAATCGCCATTATAATTTAAGAAACAGCGTTGCTTGCGAATATTACAATTTTAACATAAAATAAATACAACAAAAAGTAATATTAACGTATTACACTTTCAGATATAAATTATTTACACTATTTTAAAAGCGTTCATTACACAAAGTTTGTAACAATGTATTACTTTTGCTGAGTAGAGATCAGCTTAGGAAGGTATTTTCAAAAATAGACAATCAAGACAGTTACGGGGAGTTATAAATAAAAAAAAACCCCTTTTATCAGCTATTAGATCAACAGACTTAAAATTTAACAAACGTGTTCTTTTTTTTGTTCATCTGAGATACGCAAAAGGATTATTTTGTTTAATTTTCAATTCACGTAAAAAATTAACTCATTAAAAACTTCTTTATTCTTCAATCTGTATTGTCTAATTTTTCAGTTCACTTGTGCGATTAACGGGTACACCAGCTTGTATATATATATATGACATGTTTTGAACCAGAATCAAACTTAGTTTTGAAAAAGGTCTTTATTCTAGAATTAGTACATCTCTTCTGACGCTGAGAGCAGGGAGAAAAAAACACGCCACGGGGTGTGTTTTAAGTGGGTCACCACTTAAAACACCGATGGGGTAAGTATCGCGGATTTTATGATTGTACTTGAAAGTTAATGCTGACATATAGGGCTATTAAATATAACAATCTGAAATTAGACACGTTTATTGGCAAGGCCATATGTTCGGAAGAAATAAATGGGTGATTAGTTTTATACTTGAAGATGAAACGAAAAATATGAGTTAAGTGCTAGATAGGGAACTTAATTTTGAATCTAATTTAATTATCTTTACATATATATATGAATGCATTTCAAAAATTAAAAACATTTTTCGTTGCTGTGTATGCTGAGCTTTAAAGCAATTATAAGAACAAAATACTCGGTTGTTGAAACTCACTGGACAAAAAATACATAGATTCTTTACATTTTTTTTTTTTTTTTTTTTGCTTTATATGCATTCGAAAGGGCTCTGCAAGCATCACTTTTTGTGAGAGAAAAATGTTCTAAGTAATAAAAATCAGTTGTATTCGTATTATAGTTGCATCAAATAAATACTTAATTACTGATTACCTAAATTGACGGTACCCTCATCTTTTTATTCCCTTGATGTTTATTTATAAAACATGTACGAATTCTGAAGGAAGATTTCGAAGAGGGGTAGATAGATTTTCTTATACCAACAAAGATTTTCCTGAGGTTTGCTAATTATTACTTATCAGTCCATTTTTATTAGGTTAGAACTCTTTGTAACTACCATCGTCTACGTTTTTCCCAGTGAGGATCATTACACATCTGTATGAAAATCTAATATAACATTACACATCTCACTGTCACCAAAATGAAGTTAGGTGACCAACTTGTAAAATCAAAATAAAAAATGAAAAAATATATTTGCTATAAAGATTTTTTTTTTATTGAAAAAATAAAAATTACTTCAATTTTACTTGTAAGTGGTATTCAGCACAGGAATAATTATGAATGACGCCAGTTACGTGTTATCTAGTATTATGTTATTTCAATAAATATTATTGTTCATGTCATTACAATATTATATCAATAACTTAATATTGTTACATTTTATATAATGCCATCTTTTCTTTAAAATAAAATCGTGACAATCAGGACAAAACGCTTTAAATGTATCTTGCAGTGAATAGGTTAACTTGAGTAAGTATTTAAATCTTAGGAATGGATTACTTTCTTTTAAATCCTAATTCTGATTATAATGATAACATTATTATTAAAAAAAACTTGATATATCAATCTTAAAAAAAAAATAATAACTTTGAAAAGGTTACAGCTTGTACTCAGGCTTGTGTGTGAGCACAAGCTATAATTTTTTTTTTATATTTTACTAATAATATTTGGAATTGATGTAAATATTTTTGTTGTACAAATTGCAAACCATATATAGCTATTGCCATAAAAATGATAAATGTGATTATGGAATGAGTTCATTTGATATTGTAACCTATGATTATATCCATTATCGTTTATTTTTGTAATAATTGTGGCGCCACCAGACAGAGTACTTGAATGGCTTCCCTCTAGCGATAGAAGAAAAACAGGTAGAATGAGTGAGTAAGGCTGCCGAAGCTCTGGTACAATCATCGCTCAGGAATCCCTCCCAATGTTGTTTCCGCTTTTTTTTTTTTATCTTAGAACTGTGTTGAATTAACAGTATAGAGTGTCCGAGAATTGTATATAGAGTCTATGTATCGCAAATAGACAACATCTAGCCCAGCGACGAATGAAGTTCACTCGTCGAATGATATACCGATTCCTCCCATCGGGCTTTAATATATTATTATGTGTTTATACTTAAGTGTCTGATGAGCACACAGATGAAATGTTTTCTTACATGGAAATACTCGTTATTTTTATTAGTCTTAAATCGAAACTTTAATGTAACAATTTTTTTAAAAAAATAAGGTACTAAAGACACATGCCTGAGAATTTATTAGAAGAATATTTTTATTATTATAGTATCAGAGAAGAAATTACTTCACTCGAAAATGAAAACAAGCGCACTCAAATCACTTTAAATCGCAATTTAAAGGACCTAAATTGATTTTGCTTTATTACTACTTCATTTGCATTATTTCTTGGACAAAAAGTAGAAATCAAATCCATTAATATTGCCTTCCTTAAAGTTATTCATACTTTCTACATGTAAAGTTGATTACCAAAAGGGGGGGGGAGATATATTTAAAGTTATGCTAGTTTTGTATCATTTGCTGCAATTTGTACCACTCAAAAATTTGCAAATACTTGAACTCTATGCTTTTATGTACCTTTATCTAACCTTGATTTGGTGAAAAATCTAATTTGTATGCTAATGCACACATAACTGCTAGATAGTAATTCCTTTCTTCTTCAATTTAACATGAAAATCAAATTTCGATTGCAATTTTGTTTCCCATTTTAGCTCTTTCTTTCTGAAAGTTGTTTTTGTTAAACTTACATGCGATTCTTTCTGCTTACGATCGTGCTAAAAAGACAAATTTTCACTTTCTTTTGTTTATTCTTTCTTTGTTACGATGGCGTGTATCCAATTTCCAATTGTCTTTCTGTTAAAGGAAACTAGATTTCGTATAGTTTAACTGATCATTGAGAACTAAAAAGGATGAAATAAATTTTTTTCAATGTTTCAGTTCAATACGTTAGTTACTGAATCTATTTTTATGAGCTGCTCTCCAAGATTCAAGAACAAAACGAATTCTACAATTTATTCGAAGGAACTAAGTCGATCAGTTTTTTTTTCTCTTGCCTATTGATTCAGTGATAGCAATTCTTTGAATTTGGATTTGAATTACAATACGATCACTTTCACAAATGACTAAAAACTACTCATTTTGAAGTTATAAATATTTAAAAACATTTGGTGAACTTTCGAGATGACAGTGTTAATATATTATGTTTTATTCTATCAATTTAGATGTTATTTTGAAAAGTATATGTAACATACTTATTCATTAAGGTATCCGACTACGTTCGGAACCGTAATTTTAAAAAAGCACATAAATGGATAATTTTCATGACATTTAGTACAACTTATATTAGAATACATGTATAAAATTGTTTTAAGGACATTTTTGCAAAAAAAATTTATTTAAATACAATATTTTGGCAAAAAATTAACTTAGAATATCCTTTTTTCAAAATATTCTCCTTTTGGGAAAAATGCTTCTATTATAATAATATTTTGCCTGTATATACCTCAGACCTCTTTACAGAGGCTCAACTAGAATTTTTAAAAAATTCTTATTATTTTTAGAGTTACCACCAATTGAAATAAATATATATATAATTATGGGCTTTTTTTTTCTTAAAATTTCTCCCTTCTGTTGTCGTAAAATATGATTAAACCCACTTCTAAGTTATATATTTCAAAAATTCTAGTTGAGCCTCTCTAGAGAGCTCTGATCTATATATATAGAGGCAAAACATTATTATAATAGAAGAATTTTTTTCAAAAGGAGGACATTTTGAAAAAAGATTATTCTAAGTTAATTTTTTGCCGAAATATTGTATTTAAATATTTTTTTTGGTCAAAATATCCTTAAAACATTTTTATACATGTATTCTAATCTAAATAGCACTAAATATGAAAATTATAGATTTATGCGCTTTTGCAAAATCACGGTTCCGAACGTAGTCGGATACCTTAAATCAGTTACTTAATGGTTTGTTTTCAAGTATAATAACTAGAGAATTAATTGAATTGAGTTGGAACTACTTTAAAATACTTGTTAAAGGTCATTTATAATAGGTAAGTATATTACGCAACTATACTTGCCCGAAGTTAAATAGCGAAGGAAGTACCTTGTTGCATCAAAATTAATTATTAGAGATTGTACTTTAAAAAAAATACAAGGTGTCCCAGGATTCGTGGGATAAACTTTAAAGGGAGGTTGAGGATATCACAAAGATTCATGTTTGCATGGTCCCCCATGATCGTAAACGCCATAAGACAGTAGTATAATAAGGATAACAAACGTAGAGATACAAATACTCAGATTATCTGAAATGCTTATTGTTCAAAGGTATTACATGTGCTGTGGTATTAATATTCGAAAATGGCATGTATCTAAGCTTTCAAGCTACAAAGCAAGATGAACACTACTCCGAGATCATCTTACGGCAGCAGAGACAGCTCGTACGCTGGTACTCGGATTCCTTTGAACGGTGTCCCACATTTTGTTCAACGTTAAGAGTTCGAGTAACTCGTGACCTGCCCTCACTAAGACTATTACTCCGTAATGTTCCATATTTACACAAATTGTGATGCAAATTAGCAAACATCTGTTGATCATGCTTCTCTATGTGGGTACCTTTCGTCCTGCAATTTTTCTGCTGCCCGTGTATTTCTTTCTGCCAATCAGTATCTCTAGTGAATATCTACCAGCTAGGTGTTAGTAAAACGTTCCATATTTCTCTGCGGTCGATGACTGCTCAAATGACTGCGGTAATGCAAGTCTGTTTCCTCCAATGCTCTTGTGAACAATGATATCTTGTACCCAACGAAGATGTTTCATATCCTGGTTTGCTATGCAAACGAGCATTCTTGTGATTTCTTCTACTTTCCCTTAAAGTCTGCCTCAATAATCCTGGGACGCCCTGTATATTTCTCATTCAAGCATGTGATTGTAAATTATTTAAGTGTTTATTTAACTAACGGTGCAGTGGCGATAACTTCGAAATTTTAGTCCATGTTAGACGAAGGTGACAACAATTTTACGAGATAAAACAACATTAAAATCATTTCATTTTACATGCTGAATATGCTTTTCATACTCTGGGATACTAATCTAATGCCAAACAGATCCTCTTCAAACGGTAGAACTGTTGCAACACAAAATAGCATAAATTCACCGATATGTGAAGAAATATTGGAAGTATTTATTTATAGGCTATCTGAAAGTATGACACTTGCAGTCCGCTTAACAATTCTGTGAGAAAGTGAGATGATAAAGATATCTTGTGCACTGGCCATTGCAAGACATTCCATTCTGAATAATACTTTCCATACTTGACATTGCGTTGAACAGAAGCGGATGTTGAAGTTGGAAATGTATTCCTGTATCTACTCTGTAATAAAATTCGACATATATGGTGTTATAATGCCCAAGCACCTTCGGATGAATATAGGAAATGATCAAGTGCACACAGGGATGTCTTAAAACATGGGCCAACTCAGCTCTGGTCCAGGGTCTCGTCTCGTTCTCCTTAATAATATCGTGATTCGAATTATTTCAACGATCAAATGTTATTTTCGGTTCAATTATCCGAAAAACTGGGATTTTCGGACGATATGCCTACTGCAGCGTTTCTCAAACTATGGGGCGTGACAACTCTACAAGGGGGGCGCGAGCCTATTTAAAAGTTAAAAACGGAAGATTATTTAAAAAAATTAATTTACTGAAAGTAAACAAACAAAAAACATTCTGACATAATAAAAAAATAAAATATATAACACTGATATATAACACTTATAAATGCATCAATTCTAGACAATGTATTTTATAATTAATTTAGCAATACTAAGTTAAAAACAAGTTTCATAATTACCAGTGACCCCATGGGATTGGCATACAAATTAGTTATATACAAAAACTAATACTTATCTTGATAATTTGTATGGTTTATAATAAATCCCTTAACTGCCAAATAAAAGTTACGCTATTAGTTTCCCAATGTCATTCGTTTTCTACGTAGGCGCGCGTATAAGATATATTGGGAGAGGGGATAAAGAAGGAAATAATCTGAAATAAGTAAATTCTTCGCAAACATTGCTAAGGTCTTTTTATTGCATTCCAAAATCTTCCGAGAAATTTTATGAATGACAGTGAAGAAAATATCGTACTTTGGAAAGACGTATATTTACGTCAGAGGAAATTAATGCTTTGGCTGAGAGAGAAGTGTATATAGGCCGGTGGCATTTTAAAAGTTAAAGTCATATCGTAGTTTTAGCATCAAAGTATAGTATTATTGAATTTAATATATTGTTATTGTATAAGGGAGGCGCGATGAAAATTATGATTGAATATTGGGTCGCGAATATTGAAACTGTGAGAAGCTCTAGCTTTCTGGTAACATCTGATGACCTTCGTTCATGTATAGGCCAAGGCCAACCACCATACACCATTATTACTCATTCAGTTAAAAGGCGGCAATCGCTTAAGCTTGTAAGTGCGATTGTAAGTCTAACATATTTATTTGCTTCTGAGATTTTTTGACACAGGATGCTATATTCTGTCTGCTTTTATGGGTCATAAGTGGGGTCTGAAATGGTGTGGGCAACCAGGGTCTCACGGAGTCTTAAGACGTCCCTGGGTGCCACTGATAAGAGAAATATTTGCATTCATGTCCTTTTTAGGGTCCCATGTAGACTTGTCAACTGTAGATGTTACTTCGATAACAGCAGCAAAGATGAACATGATTTCTTAAAGAAACAAGTAATATATATAAAAAAAGAAAATTAAGTCAATTTCTACTTAGATCAACAAGGAAAAATTTTATTT
>BMAV01020430.1:170259-182357 GCA_019973955.1 Trichonephila inaurata madagascariensis | reverse complement strand
AAGTATCAAATGATTAAATTTATAGACTTCTGTGAAGTGTAATTCCTGCCAGAATCAGTAGCCAGTGTAGCCGCCATTGTTAGATATCACCGCTGACACACGCCTCGGCATTGATTCAAAGAGACTTTGGATGTGTTTTTGGTGTACAGCAGACTAAGCAGCTTCCCCGCGTTGCCAAAGTTGATCTGGCGTGGAAGCTGGGGTTGTAATCTGGTTCAATCGTTCAGCAACCATGGACCACATGTTTTCTATCGGCGAAAGATCTGGAGAGCGAGCCGGCCAGGGAAGCAATTCAATCTGGTAATTGACGAAGAACCTTTGGACAATGTGTGCCACGTGTGGTCACGCATTATCCTGTTGAAATATGACTGTGGCCAAGCCCTTAATATAGGGAAGGACAACTGGCTCCATCACCTCGGAGATGTAGCGCTGGCTGTTTAAAGTACCGGCAATGCGAACTAGAGGAGTGCGAGAGTGATATCCAATACCATCCCATACCATAATACCCGGTGCAGGACCAGTGTGGCGGTGCAAACTGCAGCTGTTTAGCATCATCTCTCCACGATGTCTCCAGACTCGAATCCGACCATCGTGGTGTTGCAGACAGTTGCGTGACTTGTCAGTAAAGAAAACTTCATTCCATCCTGCCGCCCCACTTCCTTCTTTCATCGCACCATTGGCGACGGAGACGTCTGTAGTTCTGCGTCAAGGGTAGACCAAGCAATAGACGTCTTGCAGACAGACCATTCTGCTGTAAACGGTGTCGAATGGTACACACAGACACTGAATGATGCGTTACAGACTGAATGTGCTGTGCTATGGTTCGTGATGTGACTGAGCGATCCGTCTATTGCCATGCGCACAATTTACCTGTCCTCACGTGAAGTGGTGCACTGAGGTGGATGTGATCGACACGTCGGTCTGTCGTACCCTCCTGCATCCAACGGTCACATATCCGCATTACAATTGTTTGGTTTCATCCAACACGACTACCCATTTACCTGAAAGATAATCACAATCTTGGTAGGCCACTATCCTTCCTCTGTCGAACTCGGATACTTGATCAAAAGCTGATCGCTGTTTTCTACGAGACATAACTGATCGTTTTTTGAAAAACCCCAAGAAAAACACAATTGCCGAACATGAAATCATCGAAATCTGCAAGCCTTAAATAGCGCTTTGAGGTGGCGCCACAGGCCCGAGTGATGTGTATCTGTGCTGAAATTCTAATCATTTGCATATCTCACCTCCGCTAATGCATGTTGTAAATTTCATGTTATTTGCATGCTTCTTTCAGGGTGTTGCATTTACGGTGGCCAGCAGTGTATATATATATATATATATATATATATATATATGTAATTCATAATAAATATATTAATAGTTATAAACCTAAGTATAACTACTCTGAACAGTAAGAAATATATATAGATAGATAGATATAGATAGATAGATAGATAGATAAAGAGAGAGAAAGAGACACGCAAAAAAAATCTATTTTTTAATTATATTTTCTATATTTTTTAAGATATCACTTTTTTATAACAGGCGTATAACAGCATCCTGCAAAATTTGATCTCATTTTATGTGTTAAACGTGAATGGTATGCACCGGAATACTTGCGGTAATAGTGTTATTCTTTTATCATAAATTTGTAGTTTTTAATTTAGTATAATATAGTATTTTTGTTAACAGAAAATTTTTTTTCCATGATAAAATCAGTTCTATATTTCTTTTAGAACATCAATTTATAGTGAATAACATGCAATAGTAAAATGATTTATTTATCCTAACTGCCCTCTTAGAGGAATGCAAACATTTCCTGGGTAATATTGCATCTATGAAAACATAAATATAACCTGTTTTTCTCTTAGAACTTTAGAAATATCATTTGCAGTAAAAGTCTTTTATAACCGTGCATGCTGACTCTTTCTTCTTCACGCATCTTAGAAACCGAGAGCAGATCACGCAAAGTTCCGGAAATTGATCCGGTTTTTCGGGACATCATCCTATCGGAAGAAGAAGATAAGAGATTTGCTTTAGTGAGGGGGAAATATTCAGAAGCTTATGAGTAAAAATAGCACCGAACATTTTGCTTATTGCCGCACATCTCCTTTTTTATTGCTCGGTCTCTCTCTTTTATTGATCTCTCCCTCTTTTTTATTCATGTGTAATATATTTTGGAAGTTTTTTGAGGCCTGATTTTATTACAGATAATGTTGAGTAACGCGTGTTGGATAGTAGGAATTACCGCAAATTAAATCGAATTGAAACTTAAAGAACATAGTCTCTACCAATTATTTAGGATAAGGGAATGATTTTTTGCATGTATTATACAGTAGAAATCTTTTTTTGTGTGGTTCTTTTTTTTTATTTTTGTATGATTTTTGTGCGATCGTTCTTTTATGCGATACATGAATTTCAACGGATTTTGCCTCACTGTAATATGTTCTATTAATTTACATATATACACTTCAAGACACTCTATTCTTTTGTTATACAAAGTCTCTCGACAATGCACGTTCAATTGCTTTCTCCCAACGCATTAACAGCACGAATTTGATTGAGGACGAAACTTTCAATGACAGTAACATTATCAATAATTTGATAGATTATGACGACGGACAAAAAGAACAGGATTTTTTGAGAGCGGATAAAATATATGCCGGGATCCAGCTTTCCAACAAATCGGAAAAGCATTCTTTTAAATTAGTACCAATTCTGAAAGGAATTTGAAATTACAAAAAGAGCTTCGATCTTGCATATCTGGATACTCGTAATGTTGACAAGCTACTCACCAACCGACCATCGTCACAAAAACTTATCATTTACCTTATGGTGCCCAAAAACAAATCATTTGAAATTGTATCTTCAAGTGACGAAAGTGATTTTGAACTAATTCATCACAGGAAGATGCACGCTTTGGATTATGATTAATTATTTATGTGCATTTTGAAAATTTATCCATGTACACCATGTATCCATGTACACCATGTGTTTTTATAAAATGTGTTTTTATGAAATTTAGTTATCTATATTCTTTGGACGTACTTTCTTAAACATTTCGTAAAAAACCGACGTAATTTTTAAGTGCGACTTTTTTCGAGGTCCCTTCTCCACCGCATTAAAAAAATCATGTAGCATATCAACAAAGTTGTTTGTTATATGTAAATATTTATGAATTTTTTTCATATATTTTTCAAGTGAAACTATTTTAGGCGCGAGAGTAAAGGGGAAATTTGCCTAGTTTTGCGTTAGGGCAGCGTTTCTCAAACTGTGGGGAGCGCCCCCTTGGGGGCTTGCTAACTTGACGAAGGGGGCGCGAGCATATAAAAAAGTAAAAAACAAAAGATTGTTTAAAATAATTATTAATTTACTGAAAGTTATATATGTATATATATATATAACCAACAAAATACATTCTGACATAGTAAAAAATAAAATACACTAATATAATACACTTATAAATGTATCAATATAATGCACAATATATTTTATAATTAATTTAACAATAGAAAATTAAGAACAAGTTTAATAATTACCAGTGACCCCATGGAATTGCCATTTATAAAAATATATACAAAAATTATAACACTTATCTTGATAATTTGCACGGATTTTAATTAATCCCTTGGCTGCCAATTAAAAGTTACGTGATTCGCTACTCAATTCCAACTGTTTTCCAGGTAGACGTGGTGATGTGAAGGGGGGGAATAAAGAAACAAATAATATGATATAAGTAAATCCTTCGCAAGCATTGTCAAGGTGCTCCAACTATATTCCAAAGTCTCCGGAATAATTTTATGGATAGCATTGCACAGGAAAATTGTATTTCGGAAAGACGTAAATATACGTCCGGGGAAATTAACGCCTTGACTGAGCGAGACTTTTATATACGCCAGTGACACACAAGAGATTAAAGTCGTATCGCAGTTTTAGTGTCAAAGATTAGTATGTTTGAATTCAATATATTGTTATTGTATGAGGGGGCTCCGATGAAAATCATGATTTAATATTGGGTAGCGAATACCGAAACTTTGAGAAGCACTACGTTAGGGTGTAAAACCGAATGGAAGTAGTGTTTTCCCCTTCTCCCTCCCTCCGAATTGTCTCCATGGTGAGGAGATAGCGAGCGGGGGAAACCACGTGACTGGCATCTTGGACGTGAAAAAGTGGACGTTTGCCTAGGGGGTGTCGGAAGTATTGGAGAGTGGATACCCTTGCTACTCGTAACTAACTCGCGTGTCGTATTTTTGTAGTTTTTAAATAATAAACGTGCCTTTTTCATCGAATAAGCTCACCCAAAACATTACCATTATATGGTTCTTCTCGTTACGGGAGTATCTAAGACATTGTGTATATGTCACTAATGTACGCGCCAGAATCACTACGTACAGCGTCTTGTAAACAAACACAGTGATTTCTGTGAGTGAAGCATTAAGTTAAAATCAGTAATTTTCATTTCCATTGAATCATAACTAATTGTAGTCAGAATGCCTAGAACAAATGCACAAAAAGAGAAAAATAGTTTCGTGAAAGAAAAAAAAAAAAGGAAAACTAATGGAAAGTCCAGTCGAAAGTATGTATATCACCAGGTAGTTCTGTTGCAGCTGTTATCACCTTCATTCACAATGTTTTAGTATTGTACACACCAGAGGCTGCTGCAATAATTGAATCCGAGGATGATTAAAAGCCTATTATCTCAACCGGAGACTTTAATGTTAATTTGCTTCAGAAGCAGCAAAGCCACTCATTGAATTCTTGAAACGGACACTGAATTCGACAATGAATACTGATGCCAGAAAAGGTACAACAAAACACGGAACCACGATTGATGCAGTTTTCACACACGTTCTTTTGATCGGCTACAATCGTGGATTTTTATATCCTACTTCAGTTATCACACACCTAATGTGTCTTTCTTAGAAAATGATGATGTAGAAAATTGAATAAATATATTATTTTCATACAATAAATTAAGTTCGAATTCTATTTGATTAAAGTAAGTTCCCCCAGAAGTTTAATATAATTAGATCTAATTCTGCATTTACAGCCAACGTCACCAAAGAAGTTTCATTTCTATTACGTGGTTTTTTTCATGTTTTCATTTTCTTGTGTGATTTATTTTTATGCGGTCCCTATCTACCTCATTACATAGGTTTTACTGTACGGGGAAAAAATAAAATGCATATTGTTGTAAAGTAGAGAAGTCGTCCATGTTTACCATTATCATAAACGTTCGATGTGGCTTACTTTCGTTACCCAGACGATGTTCCATCTGCAAATCAGTTCTTGCCTCAAATCTATCAGCATGTTTCCATCGATAAAATTAATTGCACTGCAGATTCTTCATTCTAGCTCAGGAAAGGGCTCAGGGAAGGGTGGAGTGTACACTTGATCCTTTACAAATCTCATACACAGAAATTCAGCGATGAAAGATCTGTTGATTGATGTTGCCATTCAATAACACACACTCGCTTCCAAACTGTTCCCAACTAATATCTCAATATTGAAGTAAAGTGCAATGTCGTTGTGGTAGTGACAAGATGCACCATCCTTTTAGAAAATATAACCTCCTGACACTTTTTCTTTGTTGATTGGCACAAAGAAAATCTGTAGTTTATCCAGCTAAATACTATGCAAGAATAGTATTTATTTTGGGGTTCTTTTCTTGTATTCTAGAAGATAAAGTACTTGCAAAGCAAAAATGCTTTTCGTGAAACCAAAGACAGCATTTCGCTTTTCCATCCCCGTTGTACTTCCTTATTGTCATGATGCCGAACAAAGATTGGTTTTCCCTCGCTAAAAATTAATTATGACATAGTCAGTTATGTTAGTTAATATTATCTTTGAATAAACTTAGGATGTAGTATTACTACTAATCTGAATCCAAAAGAGTTAATTTCATTTAATAGCTCGCAAGTTCTTATTTTATTAGATTGCCCAACTAACTTGTAGGCACCCGGTATTTACTTGTAGAAAAGATATGTACTCAACATATTTTAAAAATTATATATCTAGAAGTTAATAGCTAGCAGACTTCGCTGTAATCAAATGTTATGCTAAATAAAGTTTACATAAAAATATGCCTAATATACTAAGCAATGATTATCTTCGATTCACAGTATGGAAGATTTTAGTGTAACTGTTACTTTGAACTTATAGATGAATTCCCAATTGCTTAAAAATATAGTTCAAGTGACGACAACGCAAACACACTCCTAGGAAGTGTATGACCCATTTGGTATACACTACCAAAATCAACACCATGTAAACGGAAGTGATTTGAGTCTCCGTAGTCCCCACCACACATCGAGATATTAGTTGCACCAGTTAGTGAGGGACAGTTTATTAATGACACACTGTAAAGCAACATGAGAGCTATTGGTGACGAACCTCTGTCAAGTGAGCAAGACAACACCTAATCTGTAGTCCCCTCTCCAAACTACGCACCATGCCAATGGTAGTACTTTGAGCTTTAACAACATCAACCCCTCTACAAGAAAGGTTTTCTACGGCACAAGAGCTCTAACTCAGCGTTTTTCAAACTGTGGGGAGCGCCCTCTTAGAGGGGCGTGATAACTCTACGAGGGGGGCGCGAGCATATTGAAAAGTTGAAAACGAAAGTTTATTCAAAAAATTATTAATTTACTGAAAGTAAGCAAACAAAATACTTTCTGACATAATAAAGTAAAAAAATACACATTTACACTGATATAATACATTTAAAAATGTATCTGTGTGTGTGTGTACTGTACAACACATTTTATTATTGATTTAACAATACTAAGATTAGAGCAAGTTTGATAACTACCAGTGACCCCATGGGCTTGTATTAACACTTATCTTAACGATTTGTACGTTTTATAATTATTTCCTTAACTGCCGATTAAAAGTTACGCGGTTCGTTGCCCAGTGCCGCGGTTTTCCATGTAGATGCGAGTATTTTGATGTTTTTTTTTGGGGGGGGAAAGAAAGAAATAAGCAAAATCCTCTGAAATAAGTAAATCCTTTGCAAAGACTGTCAAGGTCCTTTTATTGTGTTCCAAAGCCTTAGGAATAATTTTATGGATAGCAGTGCACAAAAAAGATCGTACTTCGGAAAGACGTTTATATACGTCCAGAAAATTAATGTTTTGGCTGAGCGAGACGTTGATATACGTAGGTAGATTTAGTGCAAAATCATTGTATTATTGAATTCTATACAATGTTATTGTATGAAGGGGGAAGCGATGAAAATGATGATTGTATATTGGGTCGTGAGTATTGAAAGTTTGAGAAGCACTGCTCTAACTCATGACTCGTCGGCGATTAGTTCAAGATCATATTCACTAGGCTACCAGAGCAATTTCGTGTCACTAGAGCTCGAACTCATAACACGTCGGCTATGAGTTCGAGGTCATACTCACTAGACTACGGCAATCATTAAGGGGCAAAAGAGCTCGAGCGCATGACTTAACAGAAACAATGCTGGTCATGAATTCTTGAACACTCGGCTACAGCGGCTACAAGTATTCTCTAAAAAAACAACAACATATAACCATTTATTTTCCCATTTCCCTTATAACTTCAAGCATAACGTTTGAAGAGATGTATAAAAAATTGAAAATATAAATTTCAAAATGAACTCAAAAATTTATACTACATGTAAAATATTACAATTTCATATATTTTAATTTTTTTATTTATATGTTTCGTAACTCAATCACTCAAATTTTAAACATATTCATTTATAAGCATCGTTGATAATCACACTATTATTTTCGAAAGAACATTTTGGATTATATCTATAATTATATCTCACACCACACACATTTGATTTAAGTCTATGTTCTTAAGCAATGTAGAATGTTTTTTTTATTTTATGCTCAAAATTTTTAACTAACGTTTAAGGATAGGAACTACTTTATATAGTTAGGAGAAAAAAAAATAAAAAAAGAATATTTTAAAGAAAAAATTATTAAAAAAAATCAGCTTTGCTTATATATAATTCAATAAAATAATCAGTATAATAATCTCCTACATTTTCTACGATCAATTGAAAATATCCCCAAATATTTTATGTTACTTCTACGTATCTTTCATTAATTGTACTCGACTTTATGTAAAATTAATAAGAGACGAAAAAGTATGAGAATGGCATCCAACAATAGAAAATCGTACAAGCATTTACCTAAATTTTATAAAGCATTATCTAAAATCGATAAAATGAACAAATTAGTTTTGTTATACTTTCCTCTGAACTTTCAAACTTTTCCACTATAAATTAATGACTAATCACTGAACATTAAATAACGAGTGTGATAAAATTCCTAAAAACCGAAGAAGAAAACTAACTTGGTGAGTTTAATAGTACAAATATATTTGAATGAGCGAAAAGTTCTTGATATTCCAAAACTTTCATCTCAGAATTAAACTTAACTTCAGAATATGTCAAATATATGCATTCGACTATCACAAAGACTACTTTTCAGCATGTTTAATGAAAAGAAAACATTTTTCACGGAATTATGAATGATGCTTTCCTGTTTATTCTTCTTCTGGTTCTATCTTCGTCGCTTAAGACTCCCAGTTCAAATACTCCCAGTTTTATTTCCCGAGTTTATTTAATTCTTTTATTTTGTATATTCCTCTGTAATGAATTGAAAGCTTTGCAACAAAAACTAAATTGAATAAATTAAAAAAAAGGAAAAAGAAATTAATACGATATTTTACATAATTTCATAGATTTTACTATTTAAAAACACAATGAAACACATGAACTGCTCAAAGGATTACATTGAATAATCCTGATCAAATCAATGCTAAATAGAGAATAATGTTTTTAAAACTTACAAAAAGTCATGCATAGGCTTTGCGAAACTTATTCTCTTATTTCAGGATGCCTAGTGGACGTGATTGATTGTTTTCTAAGGAAACACAGGAAATCTACATAAAGATTGTCAACCACTTACTCTAACCAAGCGTTGAGAGTGACACCAGACCTGGCATTTCGCTCTCCAAACTTCCACATTACATCATCATGAAGACTTAAAGCCTCGACAAATTTTACATCCATCAGCCCCACTGAATGTCGGGTATTCAATACCCACCAATAATTGTACTTATAATTCGATTGATGTAATTCCGGCCATATACTCGTGACTATGACCACTGGCTATTGAGATCCCTGATTAGTGTGGATTATCTATTATAAAATAATTCGTTAAAAGGGTTTGAAACATTTTATTTGGCTTAATTTTGCTACGTGGTATTAGTAAATTTATAATTACCTTAACTCCCTCCGACATAACCTCCTTCCATTGAAAATTATGATGTGAACGTAAATATACATTACGTACCAGAAATTTATTTCTAAGCCAGTAGTGGCTAACCTTTTAACTGCAGACTAAAAATTACGTGGTTTGCTCCCCATTGCCATTATTTTTTCGCATAGGCAAGCGTACGCGGTATATTGTGGAGAAAAGAAAAGGAATAAAGAAGAAAAGTTTCCTCTGAAATAAGAAAATGCTTTGCAAACACTGTCAAGATGGTTTTATTGTATTCCAAATCATCCGAATAATTTTACTAATAGCAGCGGGGGGGGGCACAGGGATGTATTTTGGAAGGATGTATATATCCGACCATGGCACTTAACGTACCGGTTGGGCGATACGTATGTATACGCCGGCGGCAGTTAAGAGGTTAAAGCACAGCATATCTGAACACATATACTACAGCAAAATTATTGTTCTTTTTCCGGGAGAGAGGTATTAAGAATTTTGATGAGGGGGCTATTTACAATCCGCTTAAAATTAGCTAGATGGTTTCTTACCACCCTGTATACATAATATAAACCATTACAGCAACAACAAAAAAACTAAGATTTATTTCTTTTTAATTTAAGGGGGAAATTAGCCTGCAACACATTTAAAAGATCTCAGAAGCAAAACAATAAGCGAAATTAATGATTTATTCAGTTCATCCCTTAATGCTGCGAGGTTTATTCACATTTCAACACCTCATTTTGTTTGATTTTATATCGGTTTTAATACCTCTAGAAAACCAACTTTCATTGCCCAAATTGTATGTAAATTGTTAGAAATTGAAGTCAACTGATCTTTCAGTTATATACGAGGCGTGTCCCGAAACTAAGTACCGTTTCGTTCTACTACAACGGCAGTTGTAGTATCGAATTTCACTCCTTGCTGACATGTGTCTCTGGTTGATTGTCAGTACAGTGATGCCATTACAGCCGGATTGTATTCCTTTTACAAGTGTTAGTGAGTGTTTAAAGTATTTAACACGGTTACTGATCCCGCCGACTGTAAATTGTGTTCTGTAATCCGTTTTTTTTTTTTTTTTAACGCTAGGAATTCTAAGCCAGTCGAAATTCATCGTCAACTTGTAGAGATTTTTGTTGAAAATGAAATGAGTGATGGAATGGTGAGGAAGTTGATTCAACAATTCAATGATGGACACTCTAATGTACAAAATAAAGAACGGAGTGAGCATCCTTCTGTTGTTGATGATGGTTATGGTTGAAATAAGTGAATGAGAGAAAAGTTTTGTGAAAACAAATGATTCACAATAAGATTGCTTTGTGATGAGTTTCCTTAAAAGCTTTCTTTTTAGCAATGGCTCTTTTAACTTGTGACATCTTTGTTTGAAGAGAGTATAGACAAGTAGGTCACCCGATATGAGAAATGGTTGAACAATGGTGGTAACAATGTAAAAAAAAGTTTCCGACTATCTATTTTACGTAAAAATAAGTTTCGTTTTGAAAAAAAGATTTTTTATTCGACTTTTTTTCCAATACAGTAATTAGTTTTCAGACATGCGTCGTATACATATATATATTAGTATTCTGTAAACATGGGAAGATGCAAATTTGAAAGAAAAAAAAACTGGAAGAGGTACTAAGGGTTAAACATATTGAGATGAGATGATTGATTAAATTTTCGGCCAAACATAAGATATAAGTAACTTTAATTAAATGATCACTAGCATTGACGATGATACAAAGAGGCCTGAATTCAGGTTTAGGTATCGATTAAACCAGCTCTTCTCAAACTGTGGGGAGCGCCCCCCTAAGGGAGCGTGAAAACCTTAGGTGTGGGGTGCGATCATATTAAAAAGTTAAAAAAAACAAATAATTTTTTTAAAAAATATTAATTTATTGAAAGTAAAACAAAATACATTCTGACATAATTAAAAAAAAAACATTTATGCTGATATAATACACTTATAAATGTATAAATACTGCACAATGTACTTCATAATTAATTCAACAATACTAAGTTAAGAACAAGTTTAATAATTACCAGTGACCACTCGGGCTTGTCATATATATGCGTAAAATTATATGCAAAGGTTAACCCTAACCAAGATAATTTTTTGTACGGTTTATAATTAATCCCTTAACTGCCGATTAAAAGTTACACGATTCGCTCCCGAATGCCACCGTTTTGCACGTATGCAAGCATATGTGGTGTATTGGGGGGGAGAAAGGGAATAAAGAAGCAAATAATCTGAAATAAGTAAATCCTTCACAAACACTGTCAATATCCTTTTATTGCATTCCAAGGCCTTCGGAATAAATTTGATGAATATCAGAGATTGATTTGATGGATATCGTATTCCGCATAGACGTATATATACGTCAGGGGCAATTTACGCACTGGCTCAGCGAGACGTTTATATACGCAGGTGGCACTTAAGAAGTAAAAGTTGCGTTATAGCTTTAGCGTCAGAGTATCGTATTAACGAATTTAATGTACAGTGTACTGTATGTTGGGGGCGCGATGAAAATTATGATTGAACATTGGGTTGCAAGTTTTAAAAGTTTGAGAAGCACTTTATTAAACAATATCTACAGTTTGTATCTTATCTCTCTCACTGAAATTCCCTTCTCCTAGTGTAAAAGCTTACTTCTGCTGTTTTTCTAAAGCTCGTAGTTGTAAATACATCCGATGAAGCAAAAAAAAAAAAAAAAGCCCAGGTTGAATTCTGTGTCGGATTTTATGTTAGTATTTCACTCAATCCTTGACCACTTGTTTAAATACAAACTGAAGGTAATCCATAGAGACTTTACAAGGTCATTTGGATTTACTAGGGAT
>BMAV01020430.1:123962-166878 GCA_019973955.1 Trichonephila inaurata madagascariensis | reverse complement strand
CACGCTCTTCCGATCTGCATACAAGCGACCAATTTGGATATATATATACATATATATGTATTTATATATATATATATTATTACTTATATTTGAATCTAAACATTTCAAACCTTACACACACACACATATATATATTGGGTTTAAATTTTGTATCTTGATATTTTTTTAAAGCTACTTATTATTATTCCTAATACTTCTAAATATTTCATTGCTAGAATTCAAAATGTATCTTTATTCGAAAAAAAATCATAAAAATTAAGAAAGACTACTCGTATTATTTCAATTTTAAAAATAAAAATGGTGATAATCTAATATACTAACAAAATCACTTTCATTTATATAGTTTCAAAATAAATTATTGCATACATGTATATATTCTCAAACTATTGTTATTCCTTAAAAGAGTGTAGCATGACTTTTACAGAGAGAATTTTCCTATAAACCTCATATAGATTAGTTCCAGGAACCTTAATTTATTTTTCCTAATATAGATGTTACAGGTCTATTGGGGACATTAGGAATGCAAGATCATAAGTCACAGGGAAAGAAAAATACGCTTCCAAAATTCCTTCATTACTTAGCCTGCCTTCTGTATAATATATCACGCTCAAGAATTTTGTCATTAACAGTGACACGCACATTCTTTACATTGCAAATTGATCTCCTTTTTTGTTTTGCACTTTATTAAAAAAATTTCTTTTGTTTGGTCTCTTCTCTATTTTTTTATATTCATAATGTTCAATTTAAATACTAAGCCTTTTTGATGCAACTACAATATGGAGTTCCTTTATACTAACAAAAAAAAATAATAAAACTATTTTTTACAGACTAAAATATTAAGGTATCCAACTACGTTCGAAGCCGTGATTTTGCAAAAGCGTATAAATGAATAATATTTATGATATTTAGTGTCACTTAGCTTAGAAAATGTATATAAAATTGTTTTAATAACAGTATTACAATAAAAAATTATTTAAATACAATATTTTGACAAAAAATGAACATAAAATGACCCATTTTCAAAATAGTCTCCTTTTGAGAAAAATGCTTCTATTATAATACTATTTTCTCTATATATAGCTCAAACCTCTCTACAGAAGCTCAACTAGGATTTTTGAAATATATAACTTAAAGTGGTTTTATCCACATTTTACGACAACAGAGGGGATCAACAAAAAAACACCGATAATTATTTCAATTGGTGGTAACTCTGAAAATAATGTGAATTTTTTAAAAATCCTAGTTCAGACTCTCTTAAGAAGCCTTAATTTATATAAGAGAAATATTATTATTTTAGTATTTTTTATAAAAGAGGAACGTTTTGAAAAAAAAATAGATTATTCTAAGTTAATTTTTTGCCAAAATAGTGTATTTAAATAATTTTATTTTTTTGTCCAAATTTTCTTAAAACAATTTTATACATGTATTCCAAGCAAAGTGACACTAAATATCGTGAAAATTATCCATTTATGCGCTTTTTTAAAATCACGGTTCCGAAAGTTGGATAGCTTAATTTTCTTATATTCATAATGTTCAATTTAAACATTATCCCTTTTTGATGCAACTGCAATATGGAGTTCCTCTATACCAAGAACAACAACAAAAAAAAACCCTCTTTTTTTAGAGACTAAAATATTAAAGAAAAGTTAGTTTTATAAAAGACTAGCCGTTATCCACCCGCTTTACTGGGTATTTCATAATGTTGTAAGCTTATGTACTGATTACCTGTTTGAATGTAATAGCAAATACTCTTATAACTCTCAAGATTTAAAAAGAACAGGACTTGATTTTCTAAAATTGAAGTAAAATTATTTTTTACGTTCCCATAACCTTTTACCCTTAAAGTGAACTTTAACATACCGATTATTAGTGGATCTCTACTCAACAAAATAAATATACTTGCCAAATTTAAAGTCTCAATCAAATAATTGAAACACAGAAAATGTTTTTATCGATAATCCCCGTAACCCACTTTAGAAGCCGTTCTCAGCAAATTTAAACTCAATAAATTATAAAATTAAAAAAAAAACATTCATAGCAAATTTCATTACGGTCGGTCTAGTAGTTGAAAAATGGGAATTTTTTTTATCCATACGCCCCAGTAACTTTTCGTTCTCTCCATAGAAGTCAATTGCCGTAAAATCAGTTTTTAGAGGATCACTATTCATCGAAAAAACAAGGTTACCAAGTTTCAAGTATCTGAATCTAACTATTCAAATACAAGAATTTTTTTTTTATCTATAACACTCCTTTTTAAACCTTCGTAATTCCCTTTGGAGTTTATTTTTGCAAAACACATTCTTAGAGGAACAGTATTTCATGAAAGGAACTTACCAACCGACTTTCAGGTTTGTAAGTCTAATAGTTCAAAAACGGGTATATTTATCTATAACGCCCTTTTGGGGGTCGAATTTCGCAAAAAGGGAACCAATAGTTAAGATATCCGATTACGTTCAGAACCGTGATTTTTCAAAAACGAATAATTTTATAATATATATGATATTTAGTGTCACTTAGATTAGAAAACATATATAAAACATTTTTAAGAATATTATTATAGTAACAAATTATTTAAGTACAATATTTTGACAAAAAATTAACATAGAACGACCAAGTTTCAAAACATTCTCCTTTTATGAAAATAATTTTATTATAATCATATTTTGTATGTATATAGCTCAGACCTCTGTACAGAGGCTGAACCAGAATTTTTGAAATATATAACTTAGAGGTGGATTTATCCATATTTTACAACAACAAATGAAAGAAATTTTAAGAAATAAACGCCGATAATTATTTCAATTGGTGGTAACTCTGAAAATAACGTGAATTTTTCAAAAATCCTATTTCAGACTCTCTGGAGAAATCTTTACTTTATATAAGCAAAATATTATTGTTATAGAAACACTTCTTATAAAAGAAGAACATTTTGAAAAAAAGGTTATTCTAAGTTAATTTTTGCCAAAATATTGTATTTAAATAAAAAAATTTTGTCATAATATCCTTAAAATAATTTTATACATGTATTCCAATCTAAGTGACACTAAATAACATAAAAATTATCCATTTATGCACTTTTTTAAAATGACAGTTCCGAACGTAGTCGGACACCTTAAAAGAAAAGAATGAGTCATGAAAGCTATGTTTTACTTGTATAACAATATTTATGTTATTGGACCAAAATATAGCAGTTGATAAATAAACTTTTTACTCTCAATCATATAGAAAATAATAGTTCAAAGGAACATTTATGTAAACTTCATGGTGTGTATATCAAATTTAAAAAATTCAAAATACAGTCAGACCTCTATATAACTAAATCATTAAATCCCGGAAAAAAGTTCGTTATATGGAAAATTCGTTATGTAGAGGTTCATCTTAAAAAAGTATACTTTGTATAAATCACATAAAACTAATTTTAAATTCATAAACACCATATATTAAAGAAGAAATTTATTGACACCTTTTTTAGATTAGTATGTGTTTATTTTATATATCTTACCCATCAAAAAAGAAAGAAAGAAAGAAATACTGTAAGGAAAACAAGAAAAAAAAAAGAGAATGTCGAAGACTGTCACTGTATTTTCAATATTAAAAAAATAATTTTCTACTAAAATTAATGAATTTTATATAAGGACATTTTATAATTTAAAGCATACAAGTAGTATTAACATACATTATATTAGGATTAGAACACGGGTACACGGGACAACTCCACAGAGGGTTAAAAAGGATACAGAAGTTATTTTTAGTGAACTAGGCAATGGGGATTAAAGGTTGCACTTCTTGGATGAAACATCCAGAACTTTATTTCTCTTGGCGAGTTAGGATCTAATAAAATCAGTTCAAGATTTATGACCACCGTAAAATATGTTAAAGAGAGAATAACTTGAATTTTTTTCAGAAATACTTTTAAAAAAAGAGAGAACAAAAATTTAATCCCAAAAGAAAAAGTTCATTATATAGAAAACGCACTTCGCTATAGAGAGGTTATTTTACGAAGAAAATTGTGAAATGTTGAAGGTTCCAGGAAAAAGTTAGCAGCTATATATAAAAATTCGTAATATAGAGTTTCATTATATAGAGGTTCGACTGTAAATGTTAAATGAAGTTTAAGGTGAAATAAGATTTCACCTATTATTGTTGTGTTTTATTTGATTTTCTAAAGCACATTTGAATCACAAATGTTCATAGCGAATTCTGATTTGAAAATTAAGTAAATTTTTTTTATTAGTATTGAATTAAGAAATACATTTAAAACAAAACCAATGATATTTAAAGCGTTTATGTAAAAATTAATTACTCTTTATTTCTTTGTTGTTCTCGTCGTGTGTTTATTATCCTGGGAACATATGAAATACAAAAAAAGAACAGAAAGCATACAATGCAAACAGAAAAATATGCACATTTTATTACAGATGACGATCCCACCATATAACAAGAAGGGGTGCGCTGCTTTCCTTCTGAAACGGGAATCCCTTTTAGGCGAAAGACCGACTTCTCTCCCGAAGAAGATACAACCATGTCTTACTTGGGATTCGAACCCAAACCCACTCGGTTACAAGCCGAGGGTCATAGCCACCATACTGGCTGGGGGACTCTTCATTCCTTTCCTTCGATGTTTTGTAACTTTAAGGGGGCACAGTACGATTCAAATGACAAAAATCGGTCAAAAAATCAAATATAGTTTTTATAGCATAAATTATTCTTTATATACTTTTCTATAACCTCATAAAATTTGAAAGCTCTAAACTTAAAAAAAACGCAGAGTTATGATAGCTTTTATGTTCGTTTTTATTTACATCCCTATGGTAAAATCAAAAGTTTAAACTTACTAATCTCAGAAAGATAAAATAACTGGTTTGTGTTCATTTAAAATGCTAAGACTTTTTTTTCTATTGTGCCTAATGTTTTGATTTTTTTTTTTTTACCTATTGCTAATAATCCATGTAAAAAAAAGTTGGTATGTATTTTTGAATAAAAGCAATATTTATTTTTTAAAATTATTTGAATTCAGAATTTAAAGATTTTTTAAGGAATTTTCAATACGCATTCATAAAAAGAAGTATTGTACAAATACCAATCATGTTATCGAAAAACCCATACCAACTTTTGTTATACATAGTTTGATGTAGATGCAAATCAAATTTCTTAAATGTAAGTCAACTTTTATAGGAGGAGTAGCATTTTAAAATAACCTCTCAAATTTTAAGTTTTTTCCTTAGAAAATTAAATGGCTAGCTTTTTATGAAATTTTGGGCACAAAATGTGTTTTACATAGTATACATGCATAGGAGGCAAAAAAAACATTTTTGAAAATCCTTAAATTAAAAATGTTTGCGTAAATCGTATCATGTCCCCTTAACTTTCATTTTTCTCGCCTTTTCGATTTATTTCATATTGATTTCAATAGTTTTAAAAACTGTATTTCATTGAAATTTGTAAATTCATATATTTAAAAAAAATATTTAATCTATGTTTATTTATGGCTCTGCTCCAAAGAAAAATATTTTCTTTTTGTGTTCGGTTTTCTTTAAATCCAGAGACTATAAGATTTATTCTAAATCGAACACCACTTAAATATTCGTTTGAAAACAGCATAAACTTGTTGAATCGTTCTTCCAAACATATTTTTTTTTTATTTTTTAACTAAACCCTCGTATTTTTATCGAGCTTTAAAAAGTATAAGCAAAAAATGTGAATCTAAGATAACTAAACAAAGAAGACTGAAAATAAGGGACATTTATATGATAAAATAATGTTTATTATAGAATAAGTATACTAAACAAAATACTAGCTATCAATGTGTACTTCTCATGAAAATGTGAATTAAAGGGAGTATTTATAAAATTACAACACTATCATAAATATGTTTTTAGGAAATGCCCAAGGTTTTTTTTTCTAGTATTGTTAGGTAAATATAGGATTTTCTGTATCTCACACTTTAATATATAAATATATAATTCTGAAAAGTATTTATCTAATTCATCTAACAACAACTAAAAATTTTTTAAAAAAATTGCTTTATTTCATTCATTACCAAAGTAGATTAAGGTTTGTTAAAAATTTCTTAGATATAAACACATCTCGGATACCCAATTTCAAATTTGTGAATTTTTTTCTCTTCAAGGTTTTAATTTTATAAAGGATTTAAACCCATTGAAATCGAGATAAGCGAATATGAGACTGAAGCAAAAAGTTAAATGTAACGTAATGTTTTGGTCCTAAAAAGTATGAAGAAAAAGAAAATAAAAGTTAATATACACTACTATCTTAAAAATTCTCCATTTAATTACAGCTTAATTTACATTCATTTTTTATAACCTCAAATGAATGCTGTAAAGTGTAAGTGATAATTTGCAGCGTAAGAAATTAGAAATACGTAATTGATAGATAAGAATAAATCCTTTTACTTCCAAATTCATTTTAGAATCTGAAAGCAAGCAATATGGATCCCATCCATGGATCCATGGACATTAACCCATCCAGTTAACAAACACTTCATTCCAGATCTTAAGGTATCCGACTACGTTCGGAAGCGTGATTTTGCACAAAAGCGTATAAATGGATAATATTTATGATATTTAGTGTTACTTAGATTAGAAAATGTATATAAAATTATTTTAAGAATAGTATTACAATAAAAATTTATTTAAGTACACTATTTTGACAAAAAATGTACATAGAATGACAAATTTTCAAAATATTCTCCTTCTGCGAAAAATGCGTCTATTAAAATAATATTTTGCCTGTATATAGCTCAGACCTCTGTACAGAGTCTCAACTAAAATATTTGAAATATATAACTTAGAAGTGGGTTTATCCTTGTTTTACGACAATCGAAGGGAGAAATTTTAAGAAAGAAAGGCCGATAATTATTTCAATAGGTTGTAACTCTGAAAATAATGTGAATTTTTCAAAATTTATAGTTGAGCCCCTGTAAAGAGGTCCGATCTATATACAGGCAAAACATTAAAATAATAGAAGCATTTTTCACAAAAGGAGAACATTTTGAAAAAAAGATTATTCTAAGTTAATTTTTTGCCGAAATATTGTACTTAAATAGTTTTGTTTTGTCAAAATGTCCTTAAAACAATTTTATACATGTATTATTACCTAAGTGACACTAAATATCATGAAAATTATCCATTTATTCGCTTTTTTAAAACCACGGTTCCGAACGTAGTCATACCTTAATTGTAATCGCAAAATTTCACTATAGCCAGACTACGAACAAGACACTTTAAATGGATTAAAATATCCCCTGATGGATAAAGAAGTTATAATACGTATTCTAACGGTCATGACATTCAACATTCTACAAATAATATTTTTAATTGCCCTTCTAAATTGATTAAACTCTGCAACATAGATCTACGTCCCACGGACCATCAACTGCTTTTTTAGCCAAAGGTCGTCGATAGAGCAAGGGCCACTTCGGATACCTTCAGTGCTATTTGACTTCTTTGTATGGACAAAACCACAACATTAGAATAAATCAACCTTTCAGTAAAAAATTTTCCTTTCGAATAAAATATTCATGTGTACCCATTACTATTTTCGAAGAATGTGCCCTTTTTGATAAATATGATACCTGATTTCTTGAAGATTTTACTTCACTTTAAAAAAAAAAAGGCAATGAGTGCATTAAAATGCATATGCTATAAAATTAAATTTAATTTTTTCAAAAAAAAAAAAAAAATTAATATCAACATGTTTTTTAAAAACATCCAATGATTAAAAAAAAGAGAAGATTCTTGTTTGAAAATATTTCAAATACAAATGAATTCTTAATAGGTAAAGGATCTGGTAAATATCTATACTACAAAATAATAATACCTTGATGCGGAAAATTTTTTTATCTATGCATGGCACCTTAATTTTTTTAATCTGATATTGTGTTAACAATATGGTAACCTTTCATTGCGTTTGAAGTAGTGTTATGCTTAGTTTGAGCTTTAATTTGTTTGATCAATACATTACAAACTCAATGAATGTAAAAACGCACCCATGTGTTGGCATCTTCTGAAAAGAAATTATACGCTCAATATATTTACTCAAATAGGAGTTAAAGGTTATATTTGCAATATGAAGTAAAAAATTATTCTGAACTAAAAAATTTTTGTACTGAAGTGAAGAAATAGTGTGCATACTTTTTGTTCCGATTTCATCCCTGAAACATTCCTTTTTTAAGGTGTGTTTGTTTAACAGATAACACAAAGAATATGCTTTGAATGCTTCTGAACATTTTATGATTTTTCACAGAGAAAGAACAGAAAATGATTTGGCTTATTCAAACAAGAAAATAAGTTATTCTATTTTTTCTCATTTTATTTTTTTAAACACTCTTTCTTTACATATTCTCTGGCTTTCAGGAAAACGCTTCAAAACTTAGTTCATAAAATACTTTGAATGTTCTCAAAGTAAGGAATTAATTTTTAAAAAAAATTTTTTTTTCCTCCAATATGAGATGAAATTGTTTTGTTGAAAATTATCTTCTTTGTAATGTTGCTTAAAATATTACTTCACGTTGTACACATGATAAAAAAAAGCATAACACACATGTGCGATAGTGTAGGAATGGGCTAAGTTCATGTGGCGTCATAGTCACATGATAATGATAACCACGAGATTCTAGCCAATTTTCAAAAACTCATGTGACGTCATAGTCATGCAATAAAAGCTATCTTGTGTTCCTAACAAATCAGTTCACGCGCTTTGTAGTTGCAAGCTTTTGTTCTTTGCAGAAACTCTCATTTAAAAAGTATATAGGTATACAAAATGCACTTTATTTAAAAGTATATGCATAAAATAAGCTTTTTTTTAGTTTAAAAAAATGTTTTTCAAGAAATTATTTTTTCTTAACATTTAAGTATCTTTATTCAATTATAAAATTTGAAATTTTATCTAAGTTTACAAATAGAAAAATAGAACAACAAGTACAATTACTTTAATGTCTGGTCTGAATTCAATGGAGAACGTGTGTTTGTTTTTATATGATCGCCATGAATTCATCTCATTCTAACAGATAATGTATGTTTTTTCCCTTTAATATAATGAACATTAGCATGTTATATATTATCATCTGCTCTATACTAACGTAACTCTTGAATTTTCATTTCATTTTTTAAAAAAGGGCTGTATTTGAATATCTTTGAATTCTTGAACTACGTGTTTTCAAACATTTAATTACGCTTTATTCATAATTTCTTGATGAAAACTGACTTTAGGCTTTGTTTTTCATGCAATCACCGTATCTGACACTATCCTTGCATTAGTTTAAGATTCATATTTGCTAAATTGATGAAATTATGTAATATTTCCAAAATAAATAAAATGGATTTTTCAGATCCCGAAGTCAATTTTAATTAGTAGAGTTTGAAACCTGAAACATAATTGAAATATTTTTGTCACAGTAAAACAGAAGTTAAATGAATTTAAAATCAAAATTCCAAAATTTATCCTTTTAATGTGTTCTTAAGTTACTTATGTTTTCCTTTTGTCAAAATTGCCTCTTTATTCAATAAGCGCTGTAATTGCATTAAATTCCCTTTTTAGTTACATTTTAGAAAAGTGATTCAAATCTATGTTTTACTTTGTTTTTTAATAACTCTTCAGAGTAAGGAGTGCAAATATTATTCTACTTGAAATTTTTGAGAAGAAAATAATTAAGTAATTCATTTTTAAGGAAAAATGTTATTAAATGTTAAAGCCAATACATACACATTTTCAACTGCTCAAGGAAATCAGGATAAAAACAAGAACTGATCTAATTAATAAATATCTGAAAGTTCCCTAGAATATAAAAGAAGTTCGTATTCTTACTGATACTCAATACTTTTGTATTGAAATAAATTTTCTTTTTTATGAAATTCTGAAGAATTCTAATTAAACATTATTTTTTCAAATAATTTTCATTTATATGTAAATTGTAAGCAGGTTCTAATTATGCATGCAAGCTACTTGTCCTCAACAGTAATAAACAATATTTTTATAACGTATAATCCATCAGGTTTAGGTTAAGGAAACTGCTTCGTGTGCATTTTAGAAATTTAAATCTAGTCGATCAAAGTATATATTAAAACTACTGCAGTGCTTCTCAAACTTTCAATGCTCGCGACCTAATTTTCAATCATCATTTTCATCGCGCCCCCCTCCGCACAATAACATTGTATTGAATTCAATAATACTATACTTTTACACTAAAGCTACAGTACGACTTTAACCTCTTATGTGCCACCGACGTATATAAACGTCTCTCTCAGCCAAAGCATTAAACTTCTGGACGTATATATACGTCTTTCCGAAGTACGATCTCTTCTGTGCACTGCTATCCATAACATCATTCTTAAGGCTTTGAAATGTAGACAGTCTTTGCAAAGGATTTACTTATTTTAGAGTATTTTGCTAATTTATTCCTTTTCTCCCCCCTCCCTCTCAAAAAAAAAACATCAAAATACGCGCGTCTACGTGGAAAACCGTGACATTGGGGACCGAACCGTGTATTTTTTAATAGGCAGTTAAGGAATTAATTATAAACCGTACAAATCATCAAGATAATTGTTAATACAAGCCCATGGGGTCACTGGTAATTATCAAACTTGTTCTTAACTTAGTATTGTTAAATTAAAAATAAAATACATTGTACAGTACAGATACTTTTATAAGAGTGTATTATATCAGCAAATGTGTATTTTATATTTTATTATGTCAGAAAGTATTTTGTTTGCTTGCTTTCAGTAAATTAATAATGTTTTGAATAATCTTTAGTTTTCAACTTTTCAATAGGCTCGCCCTTGTAGAGTTATCACGCCCCTCAAGGGGAGCGCGCCCCACAGTTTGAGAAGCGCTGAACTACTGTCATACGTTATTAACATTTTAATCAGTTTCCCCGTACAACGCACAGGCTATTGAAAGTTGGCCACAACCGGTTGACCCGTATGCTGTACGGGAACTGAGATGTTTTCCTTCTATTTTTTATGTGCGCGTAACTTTAATTCTTATGGTGATATTCTTTGGTTTTAGTGTTTTGAAAAGGTAATGTAGTTTTCATATGGAACTGAAATGCTTTTCACCTGGCATTTTCTTTGTGGAGAAGACAGGAATTTTTCTTCGTACAAGGCAGGAATTTAGATCCTTAAAATTTGTGTTCCACTGTTTGCAATGTTTTTCATTTAGACCAGCGACTTTTGAAATTACGGATAACTTAAAAAGTAAAAAAAAAAATAGATAAAAAGATGAATTAAATGTAGATACAGAATCAGAGCTGTCTGCTGATTATTTGGATTATTCTTCACATGAACAAACACACAAACTTCTTCACACACACACACAAAATCCCTCAACCGTTTGTAAAAGTACTAAAATAAAAAAAAAATTAAGACTTATGAAAATTCTTTAAAATATGCAGAGTATACTTACAAAAAAGCAAACATTAAAGAGTTCTTAAATTCCGCAATTGTTAAATAAAAAAATGGTGAAAAAACATTAAAACTTGAACTTAAAATAAAATTCTTCCATTTTATTATCCCATTAAGTACAGTGTTTAGTTATACACAATAAGAAATTGTGCATCTTTCATAATCACTTTGAGAAAAAAAATGACTGTTAAGAGGTTAATTCTGATTCATTCCACAATGTCTTAGAATCCTCTTTAATCTAAACACAATTTCATTTAAGCAGTTCTCTCTTACCTTTCTAACATCTTTTCAAATTTGAACTTCTTACTTCTCATAGAAGGATGTTAATTCACAGTATATTTTACCAACAACAATCTGGCAATCCAATTACTTAAACTACTACCTTTTAGAATACTCATTCACTAAGCTATTATTTATCTTTAAATTCGCTGTTTGTTTGACGTATACACTTAATTAAGTCTGAAGTAGCATTATAGTTAAACCACAGAACACCGACTAATGATGGCAATATATCTTCTTTAACAGCTATTATTTAGGCGGTTGTAAACTCACTGATTTCACCGATTAATAAATGACTAATAAGCACGTAAGTGTCTTATCAGTTTACGTTGAAGTTTTCCGATATATATCTTGATAAATTGAAATGTTTAAATTTCTAACAAGAATTTCTGTGCATTAAATTGTTTTCAAAGGTACAGAATTTCATTATTATAGCAATGATTTAAATCTAAAAATTTTTTAAGTGTTTCGCGAGTGATCCGCAGATGAAGTTTGGACACCGAATGAATAGATATTGCTATAAAAATAAATAAGTTTATTAGGTTCAATCAATTTACAATCTAGGAATGATATAAACCGAGAGAGCAGTCAAATTAAAAGGCTACCCTAAATTTCCAAGACAAATAATTAAGCACTTAACTGAATGTGATCCGATAAAACAGTTTTTCTCCGGGGTTAACTGGCTATTTCGTTCTAAATCTTCTTTTGAAGTGCACCAAGAGCTTTAGAAAGTCACTTCTCAAATCACATTGTAATAGCAGCCTAACTATTAACCCTAACACTCACTTTGACAAGGTTTAAAAGGCAATCAAATTAGCACAAAATCAGTCTTTGGAAGGGAATTTTAAAATCAAATAACAGTTAAAGCAGTTAAACATTCAACCCTCGGCAGAGAATTTGTAAAAGGCTCGAATAGGACCTGTCACATGTGCAAGTAAATTAAAATATTCAAGCATTGGTTAATCTTTAGAAGGTATCAAGTGCTGTAGAAGAGATTCTTAGGAGCATTTATAAATTTGTATCAAGTATGTAAATTAGAAAGTTTAACACGCCTTAATCAGACGTTTACATAAAGTTACATTGCTAGTAAATTTTGAAGCTTTTCGTAAGATTTGAGATTTTTTTGAAACAGTTAATTGCATTAGTTTTCTCAATAAATTCCATTGACTTTATGTTTCTTCACATTAATGTTTATACAGAATCAGAATATGATCACCGAATAATTTAATTTTAACAATCACCTACAGTCAGGAACTCGAATGATCAGACACAAGCGATGATTCGAATTTTCAATAAAATTATTGTAAATTTTTTTAACATTTTTAATTATTTATATGTCCTCAATCTATATTGAAATCTGCACTTCTTCGTTCGGTTCATTTCCTTTGTCGGAAATGATTAATTATGAACTCAACTATTCATAAATACTTACTAGCAATTGGAAATCGATGCTTTAATTTTCTTTTATAGTTAAATATGTGCAGTTCGTTACAGTTAAAGGCTGTTTTCTTAAAATGTTCATTTCTCTCTTGTAGAAGCAAAACATACGTTAGAAATTCTTTGAATTTATTTCTTCATTTTAAAGTATCCAACTACTTGCGAAAACTTTTTTTTTGAAAAAATGGAGACATGACTATTTTTTTGTAATTTTTAGATTTAGTTAGTATATTTTAAGGGAAAATCGCAAAATTGAAACCAGAACTTTTTTTATTATTATTAAAAGGGGAAAAAACTGGTGAAAATGGACAAAAAATTACATAAACGGGGACCCCTCTGAACAAAAAATATTTTGAACAAGTTCTCAATTTTTCAATTTTAATGTGTTACTTTGTTATTCATGATTGAAATGATCTTCAGGATAATAGATATTTTAATTTTTACAAAAACTAGAGCACTGTATCTTAGTGACTATATGAAATTGCTTAGAAAAACAGTGATTATATTCACATAAAGGACTGTAAATTTTGAAATAAAACAGTAATTGATAAATGTGAAGGTCAAATCACTCCTACTGTTATACAAAACATTCACCAAAAATTTCAGCAAATTATTTTAAAATCTTTTTGAGCAAACGCTGTCCCCGTTTGAGTTTTTCGAGAAAAAAAAACACGTTTCGAGTAAAACGCATTTTAATATTTGACATCTTGTGTAAAGTTATGGCATCTTCTTTTATTAAAACACTTGCAGTTTTTGTTCTAGTGCTGTGATTCTCAAACTTTCAATACTTGTGACCCAATTTTCAATCATAATTTTCGTCGCGCCCCCTTCATGCAATAACAATGTATAGATTTTAAAAATAACGTACTAAAAGCTACATGCAAAAGAGCTACATTATCACTTTAATTATAAACCGAACAAGTTATCAAGAGAAGTATTAGATTTTATGTATAATTTTGTATAGAACAAGCTCATGAAATTCACTATTAATTATTATAATCTTAATCTTAAATTAGTATTTATAAATTAATTATCAAATACATTATGCAGTGCGGATGCATTTATAAGTATATTATATCAATGTAAATGTGCATTTTACTTTTTTATTATGTCAGAATGTTTTCGTTTTGCTTCCTTTCAGTAAATTTACAATTTTTCAAATCTTTTATTTTTGGACTTTTTGATATGCTCGCGCCCCCCTTTAAGGTTATCACGACCCCCAAGGGGGGCGCGCCCCACAGTTTGAGAAACGCTGTTCTAGTGAATGGAAAATAAAAAGCTTTGTATTTTTGTTAAACTAATAAGATAGCCTATAAAATAAAATCATAAAAATTGCCAATTTTTGAAAAAAATCCTGATTTTAGGGTAATGGGATATCTTAAGTTATATTAGTTATATTAATATTCACCCAATTTTTTTTCACGCTTTTTTTTTACATAATTTCGAAATAATACGGTACACGAATTTAATGATTTTTTTTACATAATTTTTTTTCTAGCATGAATTCCCAAAAACAAAACTGGATATTCGTGTCCTTTGGATGATAGTAATTTGATCGAATTTATGACTATTTACGGCAATAAAGGAGTCGATAATGACGAAGTTGAAGGTAAAGTTCAGCTATTAATAGCTGATTTAATTTGCGAGGGCTTGAAATTTGCTACAAGTATGGAGCAACATTTTCTTACCCATGATCCTTATCATAAAAGGTGCTTAAAGAATAGGTACAGTTTGTTCTGACATGTTTTTATGGCTTCCAGAAGACGAATGGAAGATTCTGAGCTCTGGAGTGCTGTTCGATGCATTGAGACAGGACAGAATGTGATATATTTTGCTCGTTTCTTCGTTCATCATTCCGTCATTTCACAATTATGGAAACAATTCCAAAAAAAACAAATAGTTGTTCGAGTACTTGTAGTCGGTCTTCCAAGGGTTACGATCCCTGCAAAGATAGATACATTTCTGTGTTGTAGCCAGGTGGAATTAAAGATCGAACTCCACACGTGTGAGATTTGTAGTTGCAGTGGCCATTGGTAAAACGATATCTACCACTACTGTTTTTTGAAGACTATACTTGAATGGTCTGCTCGCTCGAGTACCACTAGTTTGTGTTCCTTTACCCATCCAATACAGAGTGACACTATTAAATGGGAGACACCATCATGTTAATTGGACTCATCGTTATGTTCACAGATGAGTCCAGATTTGGCCATAAATGCGATGATAAACGTGTAAATGTCTGGAGGGAACAAGGTCCAAGCAATCGGGCCGAAAAACATCACGCTTTCGGTGGTAGAAGCATCATATAGTCTGGATAGGGATTTCATTGTGGTACCACACCAACCTGCACATCTACAGGCGCGGTCCTTTGACAGCTGTACAATACCATGATGAAGTCCTAGTGTACACTTTAGCAGTTTGTCTTTCGTTCGTTTTAATTGGTTATAATGCGCGTCACCATAGAGAGGACATCGTTGACGACTTTTTGGAGTGTGAGCGCATTGTGGGTATGGAGCGGCCAGCTTACTCGCCGAAACTTAACCCTACTGAATATTTTTGGGATGTGTTCAGCCGTACTGTATGTAGACTTTTCTCAACGCGGGCTATTCAAAAACTTAAAAACTGCCCTACAGGATAAATGACAATTATTGAACTATGCGTTGGTTGATCACCTTGTAATAAGCATTATCACACTCTATACACTTTGTATAAAGGTGAGGGTGTTCACATGCCTTATTAATACCAGTTTTATTATTTGTTTATATTTATACGCCATTTTGTTAACGACACAAATATGACATCTTATAATTTATGAAAATTAAATATCTTTTTTCTCATCTCTGATTGTAATCCTTTATTTGGTTTGAAAAATAAACATAAAGCAGCTTATCGGCAGCATTTAGCTTCAATCAAAGCAATACTTGTCCAATTTTTAGCTATTTGCCGCTCCGTACTTAAATATCCATTAAAAAGGATGTTATAACTCGTTTCTTACGTTCACGCTCAGGTTAAAGTCCTATTAATAGACTGGATAAAAAATTTAAAGTGTTTAAATTTTGCGGAAAAATATTGTAGTTCGAAATCTTGATGTTGCATATTTTATTATTAAAAATTTTTGTTCATTATAGCCTTAAATTCGATTGTATTAATTTATATTAGTCGCAACTTCAAATTTTAGTCAGGCTCTAAACACAAACGCGCGCGCGCGCGTAAAATCATCTGTAAATTATTTTGTAAAATTTAAATTCATAAGAGACATTGCTTTTCAAAAGTCAAATTCTTTTAAAATGTACTGTTTTTCAGAAGAGTTAATTTCGCACTTAATATTGCCAAGCAAATGTACTAAGTAAGATTCAAAGTTTGAAATTTGATTTTTCCCCTTAATTATAGAATTAATTGAGAGTTTACCCATCTAAGTAGAGAAATTTAGGATTATAATTTTTTTTTTTTAAATTTTAGCTAATCTTTTTAAAAGTTGGTCAAATTTCGAAAATAAGGAAAAGCCTCAAAACTAAATAACTTATACGTGCATATAAATGCATACATTAAAATTAATTTATTGTCTTTCTCCTGCGTTTTCACAATATATTCCTGTTAAAACAATACCCAGTCAATTGAAAATATATTATAACAATTTGAAGGATGTTATAGAAGAAAAATCAATGCTTTCTGATTATTCTCAAAATTATTTATGTCAAAATGAAACAAAGGCTATATTAAACAAATTTGTTGTTTTTCACAGGAATTGTTTAGTTCGCAGCTGTTAGTAATTATTTTAACATGAAAGTTACGCTGATTATTTCTGATTACTACGCTAGTTAAGCAATAGATGGCATAGCTTTAACTAAACATCAAATTAGTTTTCAGCTAGCAATTTTTGGATTTTATCTACAGATTTACATGCTGAAAGCTGTATTTTATGCCAAATACTGTTAAATGCAGCTGTTCCAGTTAATCATCTGTTTACCCTGATTATCATTTATCATTTTAAGTATACTTGGATTAATAGTTGTTTTAACACGTGGTTTGTTGTTTAAAGTTCAGAATAAATTGTGTATGGTTAATTTGGCATTGAGCTCTAAAAGACATGTGTCTTTACATCAGAAAAACATAATTATATATAAGTTATAAATGTATTCGTTTTATCTCGCGAATTCGGTAGACAGTGATAACGTGACTGAAAATACAATAATACGGTAATAAATTTATAAAACTGGTATTAGTGAAATGTAACTCGTGCGAGCTTTTATTTATCAGCATTTTCACATTATAAACATGTGACTGAATCTTCGCTTTCTCGGTACACGCAATAATTTCTCAAGGTCATAGATCAAGGACCATTCCTAAAACAAGATTTTAAGTCTATCATTTTTGGTGGATTAGTTGTGGTGCGGTCTGGCAAACCATACAAACAGTTATAGAAATATTTCTAAATATGTAAAAACACACGGGTCTTTCTAATTGATTTGGCTAAAAAAAAAATAAATTTTCTAGTTTATATCAATATATATTTAGCGAATATACAGCGAATAGTGCTTTAAATTTCAATAAACCTTAAGAAAAATGGCATTCCTGAAAAATTAGTTCAAAGTAGTGTTTCCTAAAATGTAGGGTGCACCCCTCTAACGTAACGTGATAATCATACCGTGGGAGGGGGGGGGCACGAGCTTATCGAAAAGTCAAAAACAGAAGATTATTTAAAAAATTATTAATTTACTGAAAGTAAACAAACAAAATACATTCTGACATAAAAAAATACACATTTACACTGATATAATGTACTTATAAATATGTCAGTACTGTATAATGTATTTTATAATTAATTTAACAATACTAAGTTAAAAACAAGTTGAATAACTACCGGTAACCACATAGGGTCATATATAAAATTATATAAAAAAAATTGCACTTATATTGATAATTTGTCGTTTTGTAATTAATCCCTTAAATAATGACTAAAACTTACGCGATTTGTCCTCACAATACCAAACTTTTAACACGTAGTCGAGCGTATGTTGTGTATTGGGTAAGGAGGAGGGGAGGGGGTAGAAAAGAGGAACACATAAGCAAATCTTCTGAAATAAGTAAACTCTTCGCAAACATTGTCAAAGTCATTTTAATGCATTTCAAAGCCTTCGGAATAATTTTATGAATAGCAGTTCACAAAAGGGACAATACTTTAGAAGGACGTATTAATATGTCCTAGGCAATTAATGCACTGGCTGAGTGAGAGGTCTACATATATCTGTTAGCACGAAATAACACAACTGTCCCGATTAACTGCTGTAATTTAATGATCTTACTACTTGCTTTTACTTCTGTATATTTTTTCATACGAAACGAAAATCGCTTAACACGAAAACATTTTTCCATCTGAGAATGAACAAAAAATGGAAAACAACAGCCACATAAGTGAGATTTAAGATGAGTGAAAAATGAAATAGAAGAGGTTTCAGTTGTTCCGCAGAAGGGAGGTTAGCTTGGCTTTGAAATACCATCGGAATAGACTGTGACATGAGCCAATTTTGTTTATCAAAGCTACTTATGCCCTCTACACCTACAAACGCCACATAAACACTTCTCGTCTCTCATCAGTTAGCTTTGGAATTCGGTGACGAGTAAATCTCATTGTGAGTAAAAATCAGTGAGTTTGATTCACATTCCTTTTTTCTATTTTAGAAGAATTTTTTTACGAGCACGATGGAAAAGAGCTCAGGGGGAAAGCGAACTACTGTTTCGCTTAAAATTATGATGAAAATTCTTAAGGTTGAGGCTGTTAATCAAAAACAGAAGATGAAATCGGAAATCTGTAAAGATGTTGGTATTGCTAAGTATACGATTTTAACTAACTCTACAATTAATTAAATGACTAGCAAAACGGACGACATCGAACAAATTCTTTGACAAGTTGGTGCTAAAAAGAGCAATGTAAAGAAAAATAGTTTATTTTTCAAAGACTTAATAAATGCTTTGTTTTTCAAAAAAAGCATGAATTATTTTTATTAAATTTCATTAAGTTCATGTGAAGGTTTTTGATTCATTAATTTTTATTAAATGCACAAGCATATATACATACCTATGTAAACAAAATTTACTGTAATAAACTTAATTTCTTTAAATATATGGTACTTTTTATTTTTATTTTGCAATATCTGTTAACACGAAAAACTATTTCTTTTTCGTGTAAAATAATTTTCACTGCATATAAAGACAATGCTATTTTACTATAAAATTAGCTGCAGCTTATTTTATCTAAAAGAAAAACAAGAGTCTGCTTTAAATAAAAAATACCTTATTTGAAAAAGAATTAAGAAAGGTAAAAAAGATTTAATGGAAACCTGATTTTAAACGAGCATTTGAAAAGAAATAAACGACAATGAATTTTTATCTGGCAACTGTATTTACATACAAATTAGTTTTGGCTTCATATTAAGAATAGATAACGAGATGTTTAAGAAAAATTCTAGCAGTAAATCATTTACGCAATATTTTTTAACGAAGCATTAAAGACATACTTACTCGTTAAGTCAACAAATTATTTATTTTTTGGTAGTTGAATTCCAATTTCTTTCCCAGCTTGAAAGAAACATTGAATTTAAAGGGTAAAAAATGGCATTCTTTCTGATATAAATCTTTTTTAAAAGAAGTGTTAATTATATACGATTATTTTGTGTGCTTTTGCATGTATTTTCGCATTTACATCTTTGAAATAATATGTGCTTTTCTTCTCCTTAATACCGTTTTTGAAGCCAGTAAATAATTAACAAAACAACGCCACTTTAGTTTTTCTTCTCAATCACAGATATGGTTTTTTTTTGCTCCTTCGAATGTGTTTAAAAGGTTTCCAGAATCTCACTGCTAAAACACTTCCTTGTTATATATTCAGAAAAAAAAATGTTTTTCTTAAGAATAATTTTTATTCAAAAAGTCAAAAAATTATTCACAAACAATTGTTTAAAAATAAAAATTCAAAATATATGCTTGGAGGGACAAAGAAATATGTAAAAATTCACACTTTTTAATCCCTTAATTTTCCTTGAATGAAAGTTGGTATCAGTCATAAATGTGAAAAAAATTATCTGTCAACAGTTCAAAAGAAAAGAAAACTTCGTATTTACATATTTAAATATGGAGAAAAAATTATCATATTTGCACATTTTTTTTAAATTACTCTGCGGAAAAAAATATCATTTTATTTATATATAATAAATGTACTTTAAAAGTTTTTTTTAATTAATCTCGATTGAAAGATATACGAGTACAAATTTTGGACATTATTTAAAAGAACAATATTTTAATTTTCTAATTTAAGGGAAATAATCCTAAAAATAAAGGATCCACAAAAATGGATGTAATTCAGAAAAACGATGCCTTCCTTTGAACAAAAAGGAGTAAAATTAGCTATTGATATAATTCCTCTGAAGAAATTTGAAATTCTCTGCATAGTTTTACTCTCAAACAAATTTACACACCTAATTTTTATGCATTTTTATAGGATTATTTTCACAAATACTTACAATACAATTCTAATATTTTTTTTAAAAAAAATTAAGTAATTCAAATTAATGTAAACAGTTTTAGTATAAATGAAATGTAAACAAAGGGTCTAGTAAAAAAAGTTAATTGTTTTTGAAATTGTCCCTAAAATATTTATAAACACACACAAATAATTTATGTTTTTTGTAGCTTTCAATTATTTTGCTCATGTATATTTCTGTCTGAATTATTTCAATCTATATATTCCAAGCAAGATTAATCTGAGTAAATTAGAAAATGTATATTATTTCTTATTATAAAAATAGCAATCATTCGAAAGCTAAACTTTATTAGAACTAAAATAGTACTCTCTCATCCTAACATGATCTACACACAATTCAATGTAAAATAAATAAATAAATAAATCTTTTTTATAAGTATACATTCACTGAGTACGGACGAATATTCATATTTCTTACAGGTATAATCCTTCGACATAATATATTTAACTATGAAATTGAATTTTGTTTTAAGAATTATTGCTCCTTTTTACAAACTTTTAGTTTCACTTCTGTTCCAAAGAAGAAATAGGTTAAAAAGATTTGTATCTGAAGAAGTACAACTTAATCATGGTTTAAAATTATGAGGTCCGTTGTCAAATTACAATTTTTTCAATGTGCAAAAAATACTTGAAATACATACATAAGCTTGAAAAGTTTTGTTCTGAAAATTTAACATCATTAACAGTAGCATAACGGAGAATATTACCCTCCCCCCCTACAAAGTCAGACTTTGCCTTTAAAATTTTATAAATTGGTTAAATGCGTACTTGACGCCAGTCCGGCTAAGGGCCCCCCATTAGAATTCTTCCCTCCTCCCTCCATGATGCGGAGGGTGTACGTTACGTCACTGATTATTAATATAAAAAATTATTTTTGCTAAATCTTAAAAATTGCTTAATAGTATGAAATAATTAAAATATTTAACAACATATTTTTCAACGTCCTTTCAGCTGAAAAAAAGTATTCAATATTCTTTGATGTTGCAGATTTCAAGTGAAAGAAATAAAATAAATATGAAGCAAACGTTTTTGGACGTAAGAGAAAAACAAGTAATAAAAGTCAGTTCTCTTGAAAAATGGAGCTTAAGTATAGATATATATTTTCTGAAATTTTTAAATTTCTTTAATTTTTCTTTTAAAATTTTCTTTTTCTTTACTTTTATTTTCAAGGTAAAATAAAAAAAAAAATCACAAGAAAAATTTCCTAAGAAAACTCCCTAAGATAACCCTTATACACTGTATGTTGGCTTCTAAAACCTATCTTTAATTATCACTGAATAATGTATGTAAATTAATTGTGTAAAAATATTGCTTAAAAAATCAATTTCAGTAAAACAGTGATTCTCAAACTGTGACCCACGCCTTCTTAGGGAGCGTGATAACCCTACATGGGGGGGAGCATATTATAAAGTTGAAAATTAAAGATTATTTTTAAAAAAATGTTAATCTAATGAAGGGAAGTAAAGCAACATATATTCCGGTATAGTAAAAAACAAAATACATATCAACACTCTACTGTAGTAATCACACTTATAAGAGTATCAGTACAGCTCCATAAAATTGATAATTAACTTATCAGTACTAAATTAAGAACAAGTTTAATAATTACTAGCGATTCCCACAGGCTTGTCTTGTAGAGCAAAGTGTTTCAAAGGAAAGTTTAATATTCGAATTGGTTTTATATAATTAAAAATTATTTTGCAGTCTGCTTTAATTTAAAAATTTGAATAAAAAGAACATTGAAATATGATTTCCTTTTTAATCATATTTCACATCATGTTTACATCTGTTCTGTAAAAAATATTTAGTACTACCAACATATCCATAGAGGATTATAGTTTCGTGTCTAGAAATCCGGTTTTGTAGTAATAATACTTTATTCTCAATTTCATATATAACAAATGTTTATTGCTAGGGAGATGATCGTCTTTCAAAGGCAAGAAAAATTCACGCAATCGGCAAAAATTTTATCTCGGAGTGAGCTCTTAATTTATTCTGGAACATACTAGTAAAAAATTACATTTAAAAGGTAACAAACAACATATCCGTATGAAAGAACAAAGACCAGATTCACAAGTTGCACAAATGCTAAATACAGGATCATAATTTCTTATAAAATAAATGAATCACATAATCACTGTCAAATGTTTTACTTCATATTTGTTTTCTTGTACCGCTCCTTATATGGGACGAGAAGAAGAGGAGCTTCTAAAGTTTTCTCATTAAATAATCATCCTAGATGCTATTTTTGTCACCAGATTTAGGAATTTGGACTTAGTGACCAAATTTGTCTCCAAAATCAAACCTATTTCCTTATTAATATTGAAAAAGTGTTTTCTCTTAGCCTGTATAAATTATCTTTTTATCCTCAATACCCTTCCGGCAGCAAAGAAAGTATTCCATACTACCAAATATATATACATGTATGTGTTATTTAGCGCGAATTATATAACGTCACACTATATAGTCATATGGGGGTCATTAATGACGGAGTTTGGAATTTTGAAACATCATCAAGTGGCAAGGACGACATCTGAACTGTTACTCCACACTTCCAACTTCCACACTAAACCAACATAAAGGCTTTGATCCGTGACAGATTTAACATGCATCAGCTTCCCTACACTGAGGGTGTATGGTGACATCGGGTCTCGAACTCATGACACGTGGTTCACTATTAATGGTATGCTAGTGGGTATTGCTAGTGGTAGTTTATAGGTGGTTTGCTGTGGTAGGTATTGCTAGTAGCATCACTAGAGCAATCATAGTGGTACGTTACTATGATTCCTAGTTTACCAGAAGCCACATATTTATATTAAACCCAGCATAAAATAATATTAATAAATTTTTAGATTCAAATGAATTTTTTCAACTATTTTTATCTTAATATTGATTTTTCTTTTCTTCTGTTTCTTTCTTTTGCTCTTCTTCTTTTTTTTTTTTTTGATTTTATGATGCTTGAGAAAAAACTAATACATTATCAGTTAGAATAATTTCAGAGAGATGAACTGTTTGCACTCTTATCATACTTACTAACTTTTATATTATTAATCATTTATCATTTGATACCGATTAAAAGAATAGTGATAACTATTCATCAAAAATATTTAAGGTTTGATATTTTATCAAAACATTAAATGTTAGGGTTCTTATTTCTAACAAACAATAGTCAGTGGAATTGGAGGCTATGGTAGCCACACACAAGAGAGAAAAAAACTTTGGGTTCCTCTATTAATCATCTTCTAAAAGCAATGTTTCATTTTTCATCTTTAGTTTACTGTATTGAAGGAAGTTTAAAGACATAGTAATGCTTCACTGTCATATTGGCCTACTCTTAGAGATAAAACTTTTCTTAATGATGTTTGACTTGAGGTAAAAAAATAAAAATCGTTTCTTAATATTGCTAACAATAAATTATATTTCTTTGTTGCCTGTATTTTTTGATGTTATACTAATTTTTTGTGTCATCTGAGTGAAAATTTGGACAGGTAATTAATTTACATTATTTATTACTAATGGCATCAAAAATATTGGATACTTTATTCTCTAAAAGCTTTCCGGTTTTTGGAGTAGAATTTATATAATTTTCACGACATTATAAAATTCAGTACATGGGCATAAATATTTGAAAAAGTTAGTAAAAACTCGCTGCAGATTGCCAACCTGACCGGAACACCTGCTTTTGAACCTCAGTGCCCAAGGTCATGAAAATTGAGATGAGCACAATAAGCCATGGCCCTCATGGCCTGTAGTGCCACTGAGTTTGTCTAGGTAGAAAACTAACATTTTTTTTTTTAATTCATAAACAAAATACTTTACGAAATTAGCAATATTGATAAAAAATTCTGTCATAATAAAAACCAGTGAACTACGGAAAAATGCACTTTTCATTTTTTATTAGATATTTTATTCCATAATTAAAACAATCTTACTGTTTGTCGTCTTTTTATATTTTGTTGCAATTTTATAAATAAAGTTTTCCTTAAAAAGAATTGTGTATATTAAAGATGAATTGCAATGAACAAAAATCTTTTCAATGGCACACTATTACAATTTTTCTACACTCTAAAAATTAAAATTCTTACAATTTTTTAAATCTTTTTTTTATTTGCTAAATGTTCTCTCCTTTTACTATTTTCTCTCTTTCTTTATATCATATATGTTTGTTTCTCTTCGCGTGTGTATGCATATAAAGAATTTTTATACAAAACTAGTCGCAAATCTCTTAAAACATGCTTAACATATTAAATGTCTGCTTGAAGGGAGTAATAAGTTAATTGTAACCTTTTTTTCACACACCAACATGCTATTACATGACACATGCTATTTTGAAGGTATTTCAAAGCTAAGTTAGCCTCCTTTCTTTTAAACATTTGAGACCACACCTCTTTCATTTCACATCTCTCTTAAATCTCACCTGCGCAAATGGGGTTTTCCGTATTTTGTTCATTCTAAGAGGGAAAATCTTTTCGTGTTAAGATAAAAAAAATGCAGGGAAATGCAAAGGTGTTTGTCGGGACCATTGCATTATTTCTTATTAACCGATATTTTTCTTATGCGTTTTCAGGTTAAACGTATATCACTGTACTTGTTTATTATCAACTAATATATGATATGTCACAGAAAACCTTTCAGTTACAAAAAGACTACTAAAAGATAATTTAGAGAATGGGGAAATTAGATGGGATAATTTAATTCATATTAATCAAAACACATGTCATTTAACAGACGAGCCTATCAAATAAATTATTAATGCCACAACATCCACTACGTCATTATACTTTTTATGAAAATTAAATTTGTTTCAAAAGGTATTATATTTGCGACTTTCCTAATCATGTTAAGACATTGTTTCAAAGCAACTGCAGATTCAGTAGTATTAGTTACATATTAATATACAAAAGGAATTTCACTAAAGTTGACTCGTAATAATTAAATCAGACCTATAGAGTATGTATATAAAACCGTCTATTTAATTTATTACTGCAGCGACAAAGACCATTATTATAACAAATATAAACCTGATTATTGTTATATTAATTCAAATATAAAACTAGAGAACAGTACTAAATTTTGATTACTTTGGAAAAGGACACATTAAAAATTAATATCGTCTTTTTGTTCATTATTTTTTTAAAAAAATTTAATAATTAATATTCATATTTTTAATAATTATTATAGACAAATTCATTTAAATTCATTCATTATTTTCATTCATTGTTTTCATTCATCCTCTTTTTTATTTTTATGTGGTTTATCTTGAAGAAAAAATTAAGTAATTGAATTCTCTTCAAATTAAAACTATTTGTTTTTTAATGTATAACTGAACTAAAAAGTTAAATTTTTTTTTGTTCTTAATTAAAATGATTGTTTGATATTTTACTTTCCAAAATATTCCTTGAAAACCTACTGATAGCATTCAGTACTTTATTTTGGAGTCAAAATAAATCTTTCGTAACTTGAAGAAATTTTGTAGTAATTTAAAATTATTTTTTTTTATGTTAATGATGGGTAAGTACTTATAAAAGATACTAAAATTTAAATAATTTGTAATATTAAAAAAATAAATTTTAAACTTTGATTGGAATAATTGTGATATCAATCATAAAACATTAGGGGCTAGCTTGAAAACAAATTAAATTATATGTGGATAAATTATTAACAACGGGAAAAGGATAATTTGCACAAAATTTTATATGAAATCGTCAAAATCTGCGATAGAAAATCTCATTTACATTTTCTGTCTGATGATTTTAATATTTTCCTCACAATATAGTGATACATTCTTAAAAGCCTTCATGAATAATTATAAAATGTTTAAACTGGTAACACGTTTTACATTGTCATGTCGAAGATTATGAAAACGCCATTGATGAATAATAAAGTTATGCTTCATTTTAAATTTAACTAACTACAGACGTCTTCAAGTGCTTTGTTATGAAAAATTACAGAATAACATAGTAACTTATAGAACATATTTGTTTCTTGAACCTCGGCATTTGTTTCCGAAATCTATCAACAATTCTTTACTTTTTTAGAGTTAATGTTGTTTACTAAGCAAATGCATTATTTATAATCTAAAGTAAAATTAATGCATATACTGTCTTGGGAATGGAATTTGACAATGTTGGCATATTTCAATAATATATAGTCAAATTTCCAAATAGTTTGAGTTTACTTAATAGTACAAGCAGGTATTTAAAAAAAAAAAGAATTTATTCTTTAAGTTGAAAATCTTTAATATTTTGCCACTTTGTGAGTTTCGGTCTCATAATATTAAAAAATAGCGTAAAAATAGCCAACGGTTTCAAGATCTCTTGAAAAACCTATTTTCTGATATTCCCAAATGGTTATCAGGCTTGAAAATAATTTAATTAAAATATGAAAAGATTGTCACGTAAATCATTAAGGCAGTTTGTGATAGAAACATACTTAACTGTAATCAAATACCTTATAAAGAGTATTACAATTAATATTAACATTTTTACGTACCTTTCATTTATCTATGTTTATAAATATTTTAATACGCAATGAAAATTTGTAAAATTTGTTATGCATCATCAGAAAAAAATGTACTGCATTTTTTTACAGAAAATCACAATCACCTTTTATTATTATGTCAGTTGACCCTTGTTTTAAATAATTTTAATGCTGAATTAATTTTCCAACATTTAGTATATTTTATTTTTGTGAACTATTTGCTTAGGATCGTCTAAGAATGTAAAAGAAAATTAATTCCTACTTAAGAGTGCTTTTAAATTCTAAGCTTAATTTTATGTTGTAAAAAGTAAAATATGTTTTAGACAGCTATATATCATGCATTCTGTGATATTTTTAATAAAAGATAGAAAATCTGAATTTGAAACAAATTTAGCAATAGATTCAATGTTTCAATTAAATTGCAAAAAAAAAAAAAAAAAAAAATCCCCGATAGCATTTTAGTATAAAAATACTAGCTAATTCTTTATAATAGACGAATTTAAATTCAAGAATAATTTTACAGATATTTATGGAGCATATTTTCAAATATTTCTACACGCAGCACTGGATGATTATTTACAAAATTTCTTTCTAAGTCCATTTAATTATAAAAAAATTCTTGATGAAATTTTATAATATGTATGAAATACTTTAATGCATTTCGTTCAATAAGGAGTCAATCAATCATGTTGGTATCTTTATTAAGTATGGTCACATCTGTGTATATAATTTTGTGAATAATGTATATTCTCTCTGAATATCCAAAATGGAAAAATCTTGCTTGAAATGAGATTTGATTTCAATTTAACATGAATCAAATCAATGAAGCAAGAAAATTAATTGTTAAAACTATATTTAATTTAACCACAATGCATTTGCAACTTTCGTATACAGGAAACGTTCGATAAAGCTTAAGAAAAGTCAACAAGGCTAAGAGAATATATCAATATATTCTTATTAAATCCATCTTCATGAGAGTTTTCCCAAATAAAACGAAGACTTTTTATTTTATGATACAGTATGCTCTTGCAGACTGTTCGATTTTGAAAGAAAGTCTGCTAACGTTGAAATGAAAATTATATCGACTTTACCCTAATAAGAAGTTGTTATTCTTAGAACCACCATTAATTTTATTTATTCACAATTTTATATCTTACTCATTTATCGATTTTTGCAAAATTTATTGGATACACTTGGTTCTAACATCCGTATATCATGCATTGTCTTGTCCAGGACCACAGTAACTACAGTTCCAGTTGTACTACAGTAACTTGTAAGGACGAGTCAGGAATTATCGGGTATAATGTTAGAATGCATATAATTCTCCTTAAGAATACCAGGACATATTCGAAAGAGTAAAATACCAAAAAATAAGACTCACTGTTTATGGGACATATATCTTTACAAATTTTAAATATAGCTTAGATTTTTTGTGATCTTAATAAATATATTTTATCATTCTGTAGAAAAACAAAAATAATTTTTTAGTTATTTTTTTTTTTTGTTATTATTTAATTTAAATTGGACATAATTTTTCAGATCTCATATTACATGCTTATGTTTAGGTACCAATTTTTTTTTTTTTTTTAAAATATCTCTTAAACATATAAAATATTTTTGTACATTTATAAAACAATACACACAATATAGTGAACATGTTTTTCAGTAAAATATTAAGATAGTTTCTTTAAAAAAAATATAAAACTTTGTAATTTTGAAAACTTTTATTTTTTTTCCCCTTTTTTCTTACATAAAACTGTTTTTTTTAAAAAACAAACAAACAAACTATGTACTACTTCGACTAAAAAAATAGATTTATTGTATGCACAGGTATACTGTATAAAAGTATAAAAAATCTGGAACCCATACAGTGCAATAGTTTTCTTAAAAGTCTACTCGAAAGCAAAAAATTATATTTTGGAGAAAAAGTAAAAAAACTCAACATTTGTAAACGTTTGCTTACAATTTTGTCAATTATTTTTTTCATATTTTAAAGTTATTTTATCAACGAACATATAAGTGTCCTAAATTTTTAGATTCAGAAAAATATACACTATTTTTTAATACCAAGATTAAAAAATCGATTTTTTGAATGCGTATGATGTCCATCTTCCCTTAATCGCAAAATTACAAAGAAAGAGTTAAGTGAAAAAGTAAAGTAGCTTAAAATGAAAATGAATAGCATATGCTTGTGTGTGAGTGGGAGAGTGAGAGTGAGAGGGTAATGAAATCGTAGTTTAGCCGAAATTCTGTTTTTTCCTTAATCTTTTTTTTCCCTGCGTAATAGATAGTATATTCTTTCAGAAAAGATCCTCCAACTTTAAATTTCCATCGTGCTTCATTTTTGCTTATGACCATAGATCGAACTTTCTCACTCGTGGCGCTGGTTTCAAAGCCTAAACTAAAAGATGCTAAATTAACAGTAATTGAAAAAACTATACAACCTAACTCCAAATTAAATAAGGTTGGAGTCGGATTGCATTATAGGAGATCTTTAAGGTATCCGACTACCCACAAATTGTGAATTTTGAAAAAATGTGACAATTTTTTAAGTACTTTTTTATAGGCCACCTTATTAGCTTTATAAAAATATCAAGTTTATTTTTCTCTATTGTGTAGAACAAACACTACAACTGTTTTAGTAAAAACAGATGTTACTACTTTAAACAAGGTGTCATACTTTAAAGTGCGTTTTACTCGAAATGTATTTTTTTTTAAATGCTCAGTTGGAGACAGCGAATGCTCAAAAGTTTTGAAAATAATTAAGTGAAATGTGTTGTGTATGCTCTGTATAATAGTGAAAGTGTTTTAACCTTCAGATTTATCAATCGCTGTTTTATTACAAAATTTACAGTTCCTTATGCGAATATATAATCATAGTTTTCTTGAGAAATTTCATATAATAGTTAAGATAAAGTTCTGCAGTTTTTGTAAAAATTAAAGTATCTCTTATCCAGAAGGTTATTTCCAAAATGAATATCACAGCAGCACATCAAAATTGAAAAATTTTTCTTAAACTTTTTTTACAGAATGTTCCCCATTTATGTAATTTTTTGTGAATTTTTACCCATTTTTTCTTATTTTAGTAATAAAAATTTCTTCTTCTCTTCATAGTTTTAGCATATTTTTTTCGTTAAATTTTACTAAATAAATATAAATACCACAAAAAATCCCCATATATACATTTCCTTTTTTAAAAAAAGTTGTAGCAAATAGTCGTATATCTTAAAAACTTAAATTTAAAAGTCAAAAATTTTATCATGCTTCTTTCGAAAAACAAGTATAGTTACTTTTTTATATAAAAGTACTATTTAGTGAAGTTTATTTTACTGTTTTAGGAATCATCTCAACATTTTTTTTTTTACTCGATAGTTTTTTAAATGGAGTTAATAGTGTAATATGCTTAATCTGACACAAATTAAGCTTTATTTATTTTTTTTGAAAATTGATCTACCTTTTCCTATTTCTAATTCATCTGCATTCTCTGGGAATAGGCGCCTTTGGCGCCGGCGCCCACGATCATCTAATTTTAGTTAGTTAACTGCATTCTCAAAGAAAGTCTTAACAAACATTTTAAAGCCATCAGAATTCGTTTAATATTTTCAAACAAAATAATGTAACGCTTACGTCATTTGGATTGTGTACTAAACTCCTATTGTATTAAAAGCCTTTTATGTTTTCAATATGTATGGCAGGACGTGGCGAGTGTTAAGGAATTTTTTTATATAATGCATTATTTAATTTGTTGATGTTACACTGATGGTATTGACGAGGCAGTCTTATTGTTAGGTAATCTTATTTACTGTACATTAAACGCATAGAAACATAGAAATGAAGAACACAAAGCAGATAAAAGACATAAGCGTGTTCTGCATTGCGGTGAAAACAAAAAAGAGAGAGAGAGAGAAAGAGGGATTACGATTATTCCATTATGCGCGTAAGCTGGATAATCAGTTACGCATTTACTCACGAGTCCTGAAGGCCAGGACAATTACAACTTAAAAAGTTGCTTAGATGAACTTAAAAGGGATAATTTCTAAAAGGAATTATTATACGTGTATATAATGAGATAGAAAAATATTATGTTAAGTTGAAGACAAAAAATACTTAATAGTAGCGTCATTAATCAAACCAATAAAATAAATTTACAAGAAAGGGCGAAGAACAATTAAAATGCATTCCTTTTTCTTTGTATTTGATATGAAAACCCAACACCGAATGATAGATAATTCTAGAAATAAGATAATAGAGTAAAAAACTCCGAGAATCAATAAATAAACTTATGCTTTATATAGCTTTCTAAGCCAAAACATTTACATGAAATTTAGTTTCTCTGGCTTTGGGTTTTTTAGCTTTCTAAAAGTATGTAAAATATGGAAAAATACAGATTTCTGACATTGTAAGACAAAAGAGAAAGAACAACAGCAAAAAGAAATAAAGTCGTTCGCTTACAATTCAGTATAATCTGAAACAAAAAAAATACCAGAAGTATAAAAAGAGTTTACAAAAAAATAGCTAAGGAGAAAATCTTGAACATAAATCTAATTTTAGCCGTAAATTTAAGAAGAAACGAATTACTTTGGCAATTGTATTTGCATATAAATTAGATGTTGCTTCGAAGATAATATAGATAACATTTGCTTAAAAAAAGGTTTGTGTATCCATTTACGCGATACTATTTAATGTAGTAACAATATTCCAAGTTATGTCAACAAATCTTAATTGGGGTACACAATTTTGTATTTATTTACCTGTTTCATGTCACAGCTAATAAAAACACATGTGAAAAAAAAATATTTTCATTGAATTTCACTGATTTTTCAAATGAAAGCTAATAAGATTAAGGTATAGTTTGTTTTTCTTTTTATTTAATTGTCATCTCTAAAAATGCAAATTTGTTTGACTTTCTTAAAATAAATTATGTTTGCACTTTTCTTTTGAAGTATTGAAAAATTGTTGGAAATGCTTTGCTTGCAGCTTTGGTTGGCAATTAATTTTGATGCAAAAGAAGTATTTAAAAAATTGTGTGTGTGTGTGGTCTTTTCCCCCCTAAAAGTTTATTTTTAAAAAATAAATTGCCGCCATTATTTTGAAAAACATAAAATGTACGAAAAATTTCCAAAATAGGAATTTTTAAATTACTTTAAAATTTAAATTTTGTGAGAAAACGGAGTGTAAATTGCTACATTTTTTTCATTATTATTGTGTATAAAGGTGAATGTAAAATATAGCTACTTAAAGAAATTAAAAACAAAAACTCATTTTTTTTTAATTTTTAAAAATTTAGAATTTTTACATAGTTGAATAATTAAATTTGTCTTTAATGATACAAGACAATTCAGCTAATTTCTATTTATATACGAATGAATGATTTTTTTTCCTTCTGTATCGTTTGTAAAGTTAGTTTGTTTTGGATTACCCTTAAGGGCTTTTCCTCTTTGAATAAGGGATTTATAATCCCTAGGTATTCAGTGACCTTTCCTCTCACTGTCTTTACCGTGGATTGCTACATTGGTTAACGCGTGCACTGAACCCGAGGGGAAACACGAACAATCTTTCCATATTCTTTTTCTGCGTCGCAAAAAGAATGAACTAGGATATTACTCAAAAAAGCTATACTTTAAATTTCTCGTAATCAAATATTTGAAAATATCATTTATTCACCACATATTTTTGAACTGTTAGATAACATTTGAGTTGTATAACTTAGAAGTGTTTCTCTTAAAATAATAGCATCTATATTATATATATATGTGTGTGTGTGTGTGTGTCAGGCCCCAGGTCTGCTGGTAAAATGAGGAAGGCATCATCTCTACAATAACTTCTTTATTTCGCTTCAATCACATAAAATCCAACATGGCGGCTCTTCGACGCGCAACCGAGTAGAACATTAACAACCAATTCGGTGAGGAATCACCAGTTAAGCCTTTTCGAGTATGCGTTCTTCTTCGTCAGCGCTCGCTCCACCTTTAAATAGGCTTATTTACCCTCAAATCCTTACGCGGTGGTAAAGAGTTCGCTCTATTTTTATTTATTACTTACTTAATTTTGAAGCTAAGCTTTTCAAACCTGACATATATATATATATATATATTGCCGAATTTTAATGTGGAAAATTACTTGAATAAATACTTTGAAATCATACTTTTATACTTTATATATGTTTCAATGAATACTCTTAGTTTAAAATAATATCAGGTTTAACCCTTTATCTACCGTATTATGATATACTGCAAATTTTTTCACGCAATTTTTTTTTTTTTTTTTGAGTCCCTACATTGAAAATTAACGGATATACATAAATAAAATACTCAACTTTTTGAAATTTAATCCATTAAAGCTAATTAATTAATTAAAGATATTCAGCTGCAAAATTAATTACATACACCGTTTACTTAAAATAAATAGTGAAATCGTCTTCTAAGGTCTTCAATAACATACAAACAAAAAAGGCACTTACCTTTTGACATTAACTATTTTTTCAGAACAAAAATGACAATCTTCGCAATCCGATTGAAATGTCAGCTGAAAACGCAACTTCTGCTATAAAACTGTTCACCTCCTCCGCTAAAATTCTCATCATAGAACCCGTGCTGCCATATATCTTGAAAGAGGGGATTTAAAAGAATATTCATGCTAAGTATCATCAGAGTATTCATGAAAATGGTTGTAATTTTAAAAAGAATGGTATTTATAAGTACCATCGGTAGATAAAGGGTTAAGGGGAAATTAAACAATTAACACTAAATGTACTATATTTTAGTATAAATGTATTCGAAAAACAATGAATAACTGTACAACTTTTACAAATTGGAAAAGATGAAATAGTTTCCAAAATTAAGCAACTTTACTAAATATTTACTGAAACTTTTACTAGCTTTCCTCGTAATGGGAGGTTATTTTTTTCAAACAGCATTATTACGTAACAGAATTTGAATTCTGCTAATTGTATTGAAGTAAAACATGCTATTATGTATTTAAAAAAGTAATAATCTGTAGGGTTTTCTTTAAATCATATAAATTGCAGCAGGTTTTAAATGACGATGAATATTTTTAAATAAAAGATACATTATTTTGTTTATACTGTACTGCTGATTTTGAACTTATTATGAAACTTGAACTTTTCGCGATTCTTACAATTTAAAATTAATTCAGACCCTTGGGTCAGTGCTTCTCAAATTGTGGGGCGCGCCCCCTAGGAGGGCGTGAGCATATTGAAAAGTAGAAAACAAAAGTTTATTTAAAAAAATTATTAATGTATTGAAATTAAACAAACAAAATACATTTTGACATAATGAAATATATATGTAGTGATATAATTCACTTCTAAATGTATCAGTACTATATAATTTACTTTATAATTAATTTAACAATACTAATTTAAGAACAAGTTTAATAATCATCAGTGACAGCACTGGCTTGTGTCATATATAAAATTATATGCAAAAATTAACACTTATCTGGATAATTTGTACAGTTTATAATTAATCACTTAACTGTGGATTAAAAGTTACACAATTCACTCCACAATGCCACCGTTATGCATGTATACATGCGTATGTGGTGTATTTGGGGGAGGAGAAAGGGAATAAATAAGAAATCGTCTGGAATAAGTAAATCCTTCGCAAACATTGTTAAGGTCATTTTATTGCATTCAAAAGCCTTCGGAATAATTTTATGGATAGCAGTGAATAGAAAAGATCGTATTTCGGAAAGACGTGTATATACGTCCTGAACAACTTACGCACTGGCTGAGTATGACGTTTATATACGGCGGCGGCGGAGTGGTTAAAGTCGTATTCTAGATTTGGCGTCAAAGTATAGTACTATCGAATTCAATACATGGTTATTGTATGAAAGGGGGCGCGATGAAAATTGTGATTGAATATTGGGTCGTAAGTATAGAAAGTTTGAGAAGCACTGCCTTGGGTAGATCAATATAATTTTATATCATAAGAAAAAAAATGTTTAACATATACTATTGTGCTTATCGTATTAGTAAAAATTGGAAATATTTCCATAAAATATTGACTAATTCATTTTGCAATCTTTATACTCGATATGAACTCAGGCATATTTCTTTAAGTCATAAATATTGTATGGAATTTTAAATATTATTTTTTCCATGAGATTGAAAGTTTTATTCTGCCAATAAAATGAATAGAATAGGATTTTTCCATTAAGGATATTACAATAATATTTTCTAATGCTACATCAATTTTTTTTTTAAAAAAAAGATAAATTAAAATAAATATTTGCACAAAATGCATTCCTTTCCACAAAATCACAAATCAAACATCTTGTATTTTTGTGTGCGTATTTTTCTAAATGGTTTGCTTCAATAATAACCATAGAAATTGGCTATAAAATTTTTATATCTATATTTCATTTTTCAAGGCTTTTCATTATTTTGATGACTTGTCATTTAGCATTTATGAAGTAAACTACCATACTTCCCACTTCAACATATAAATTTAGCGCACAATATGCAAGATCAGATAGATCTTGAGGTAGAATATTAGCTATTGATATAGAAAATTACTACTAGAAAATTGGTATGGAAACTTATCGTTCTGATTACCACCTAAGGAAAATTACTTTCTGATTTTTTTATTAATCAATAATTAACTGACTTAATATTTCAATTTTGTACAAACACTTCACTTTAGAAATAAAACAGCTCATGTAATATTTTAAATAACATAATATTAAAAAACAAAGAAATATAAAAAAAATAAGTCAATTCTTATTTAGGTCAACAAAGAGAAAATTCTCACATTTAGTTAATTAAATTTCATTAATGAATTAATACTTGGAAAAGAAATCACGCGTCATCCATTACAAATTTGATAAATATATTTGAAGCCAAGAAAAAATTCGTTAGAAAAATTTACTGGCGCCATCAATTGTTGCTAGTTCTAACTGCGTCATAAATAACGCAAAAAAAATTTTAAGTTAAAAAAAAAAGAAATTTAATTACTGAATTAATATTTGAAAAAATGTATTACAAGTTTAAAAAAAAGTATTTTAACTTCAGTGGATGAATAAAAAGTACTTTATTAACAACTGAAAATTTAAACAAGATATATATATAGTTTAAAAGATGCGCTTACGTATATTCAGGTTTTATAACTCAGTGAATAATAACTTGCCATTAATTTCAAGACTCTTGGCTCTCTTGGAAAAGGCTCTGTGAGTAGAAGTTTTGTAAAATTCTTTTTGAAAAATACTTTTCTTACGTAATTCCTTAGTAATTTCTTTAGGAATTTTCTGCTTTAAGATTTTAGAAGAATTTGTTGCAGTATAGTAGTCAGTGGTTTTATCATACTTTCTGTGAGTTTTTATATACTTTCAATTTTTGTTTATTTTATTTGGTTTTTCCTACCGAGTTGCAAAGGGGGGAAGGTTGGCGTCTTCAAACTAGTTTAACCCCACTTATTCGGTCCTATGTCCGAAATTGCTTTCTGACTCGCTGGGTTCTTTCTTGTAGTTCATTTTTTGCTTTTTTCTATAAATTCGATTTTCATGTTTTGCTTTTATATTTGTATTACGTTATTTATTGTTATGTTCATTATCTATTATTTCTTCTTTTTGATATATTATATAAATTTCTAAATAAATTTAATTAATAAATTTCTATCATATATATATATATATATATATATATATATATATATATAGTATAATAAAATAAAATAAGGTACCAAGTGAAAAAGTTGTTCACCCTACAAGGCCAAAGAAGAAAGAAACTGAAGTTTTAAGAGACATAACAAATGAAGATACAAAAAGAGATTTTAGACTAAAATAGAGACATATTTTGATTTCTAAAGCTGTCGCTGAATTTGGACAGCGATTTAGGGTTAAGCCGCTGTATGACAACAACCTTCTCCATGCAGCAGAAATTTTCAACATAATAGAAAAGGAAACAGATCCATGTGGTAAAGTTAAGTCTTTTTTTAACACAAGTGGATGATAAGCCACAGGCAGTAAAGTAAAATGAAATTATGAAGAGAGAACAAAAATGTTTCTTTCATAGAGAAGAATATTAAAATAAAATTCTAAAGAAAAAAGTAGAATAAAAACTTACTTATAGAAATGCAAACCATAAAGAAATGGGAAAACTAAGCATCTTATGCAAAAATCCCAGGCTAAATGATGTGTTAAAATAAAAGTGTTAACACAAGAAGCAAAAAAAAAAAAAAAAAAAACAGTGGCGCAAACTAGATAGTTATTTTGCAATTAAACTAAACACACACATACATATATATAAGATATTTTAAACTTAAACTAATCATAATATATTTTAATGAAATTAATAATCTAAATATAAAAAATAGAGTTATAGTATAACATAGAAATACATTTAAAAATGAATTTACTTGGATAGTTGTATTCCAAACATTATTGCTGAATTTTATATAAGTATTTTGTTTTAATACATTATCAGCAACTAAATTATTGTTTCTTTTCATAAAATTTAAGATAATATTTTTAAACATTGATAGGTGTAGGTTACTACACCAAAAAGACATTTTTATAACGTTAAAATCAAAAGAGTCTCTTTTATCAAAAATATTACATATTAGCAAATTACTCTTAAAGTTTAATTGAAGGTCCAAAAAGTTAACTGATCGTTACTGTAATTAGTTTCTAGTAATTTTAAACAGTGGACATAATAATAAAGCTAGGAACAAAATCTACTAAATTGCTAAAAATAAGTAGGTCATCTACGTATCTAAAAAAGTAACAAGATTAGTAACTATATATATGTCAGTCCCCAGGCCTGCTGGTAAAATGAGGAAGGCATCATCTCTTTAATAACTTCTTTATTTCGCTTCAATCACATAAAATCCAACATGGCGGCCCTTTGTCGCGCAACCGAGTAGAACATTAACAATACTTCGGCTACTTCTTCAATACTTCTTCAATATATATATATATATATATATATATATATATATTCAATACTTCTTATATATATATTAACTAATAGTAGGAGTCAAACATTTTGATCAATGAGAACAAGTAAATTTTGTATAAATATATTTTTATCAGCTTTTTTGCATGTTCTTATTCATACGTGTTAGTTTTCGTAAATATTGTGAAAACAATAAAGAGAGACAATTCCATTTTTCAATACTTTACAATGTAGCTTATCATTTTTTGCTAATGTAGTAGCTCTGTAATTTTGAGGGATTTATTCTGAAGAATGTAATGGATATCAAAACGCTCAAGTAATTTAAATGTGCAGTTCGTTAGATGGTAAAAAGATTAAACGCGACAATTGTTGAATTCGGAATTGGGTTCAATGGAGTATACATAAATGTAACCATTATGTATTGATTTAAGTAATGTTACGCAAAGGCAACGTGTTCTTTTAATAAAAATAAGGGGCAAAAAGCATGGATGAATCTTTATAGCAACCACGTTTTTTTCTCACCTAGCTTCTACTGAGGACAGGTGGTTGCTAAAGTTTGCTTCTGTAGATTGGGACAAACAGTTACAGTTATTTATGATAAGATCGGTTACAAATGTAAGGTATAAAATTAACCACTGATTCAAAATTCCAATGATAACTTCGAAATATTTTAAAGTAGAGCATCCTAAATGTATAAAAAATGTAATAAAATATTTCCTACATATGTGTTAATCACTTTATTACTTCTGATGAAAATGCGATTCCATTCTTAAGCGTATAATTGTCCTTTATTTCACACATTTACCATGTGACTTGAATCTATCCACAGCATTCCATATACAATTTTTATAACCTTATGATTTTTATACTCTTTGAAATTTTTAACAAGATTATTTATTTATTTACTTTAAAATTTTGATTTTTACTGTTGATATTTACTGTATAATAATAAGCATTGTTTAATGTAAATAATAAACCCGGCGAATCTAAATTATAGCATGATAGATTATGATAACTATATTTAATCATAATAATTAAAATTTTATTTTTATTCGACAAAGAAATATTATATATCATTCAATTTACCATTTGCTCTTAACTCATTATTAAAATTCCAAATATTTTATCATATTTCCCGAAATTATAAACAAAGAAAAATTTCTTTTAAAATTAGTGAGAATAATGTATTCGGTTATGGAAATGACAAGTATTTTCAATAAAATAAAATTTATATTTTAAATTAAATACTTCATAATATAATAATTAAGTTAAGACATACCAAATTATATGTTTTATCTTTTGACATATTTTATCCATGAAATTAAATTCTGCAACAAAATTTTATTCCAAATTATTTTTTAACTTATTAATATTTCGCTTTTGTTGACGTGTCACTTAAGTAATTCTTTTTTTTTCCAAAAAAACCTATTCTAGTTCTAAAAAATTTTAATTTATTAGAAAAAAGTAGCTTTTGTTTTATTTCTTTTAATTTAGGAAAAAGATTTTTCTTTCAGTTTACTGTCTGTCTGACCTAAGTTATTCATTTATTCTCTCCCAAATTTATCCAATCATATTTTTCGTAAAAAGGTAGTTGATTTGCAAAATGTGAATTTGCTTGCAAGTTCTGAGTGAAACAAAAACTTTCATTCCCGAATTCGCTGCACATAGATACTAAGCCTTGTAGACACTGCAAATCCCCAAATGTGAGAGACATTTCATGGTTGCACCTCCTCCCTCTAGTCGCGACTCTTGCTACCTAACGAGAGTACCAGAACTAAATTGGTACTCAAGGGATTTTTACATGCCACATAATCATTTGACAAGCGTGCCTACGATTTTCGCATCCTGAAAATCTGTCGAATCAAGCTGAGATCAAACACACAACATTGGGCTTAGTACGCGGTCACGGAACCTCTAAGGCACCGAGCCGACTAAGTGAAACTGTAACGGGTTCTATTCTGGCTTCTACTAATCCACTTGGGGAAAATACTCTTCTTAACTGTGGTTTTAGTTGAAAACCACTTTCCGTAAAGAGGACTTGATTCTATGCAAATGTAAACTTCTATTTAAGTGCAAGTCATTGAGTATGCTAGAAGATTTTTTAAAGTTAATCCTAAGCGGAAAGCATAGAGCGAGCGCCCGGTGGTCACACTTCGTAATGCTAATTCCAAAGGGAAGAATTCATAGAAAGGTGAAAGTCATCCACCTTATGCCTGACGATTTAGCTCGTTGATGGCAAGAACGTTCAAGAGAATTAATAAGATAAGTTATTCTATATTTTTAATAAGATTAGTAAAATTTAATACTCCTCGGGTTTAGTTATCAGAGTGCATTTTATAAATTCTCAAAAAGTGCTAAAGCCTGAATAAAATAGTTAAATTTAGATCTCATGTCTGTGTTTCTTACTCGAACCCTCTTACACCCACGGTTGACGAACCACGACAAAATAAACCGAATTGTAGAATTTTATATTTATTTACTTATTCAAGCAATTTGTTATAAATACAAGTACTACATTTATTTTCAAATTTTCCACTCAAAACAGAAAGTTATTGTAGGAAAGTGGTGTTCCTCAACAGTGTAAACAATAGTTGCGAAGAACTATAATATAGAAATGAATTTAATTATTCTTTTTCTGATGTACTCGGTAAATTAACCTAGCATAATAAGGCATCTGAAAGAATTACATAGGACATCTTCTAATAAACATTGTCATGATGCTTTATACGTCTTTGCAATCAGATTAGTATGATAATGCTCTAAAAGACTCTTTTCAGAAAATACAAGTCGTATATAATTAGAACTAGGAGCCAAAAGTAATTACTGCACACGATTATTGAATTTGCACTATTACATAGTCATATTTCTAATTACGGGCATGGAAGTATGGCACAACATATTTTCTCTTAGAATTTTCCATTTATTGAGGTATATTTAAATAGTTAATAGTTCTTGTTGTTATAATAAATTCGAATTCAACGCCGAAACTATTGAGAATTTAGATTTGAATAAAAATGGATCATGAATACTTGAATCACGATTTCCAAGCAATCCCAGAAACACTTTATTTAACATAACAATTTTCCTTATTCTAAGAAGTTTCTTCCTAGAAATATCTCTTATCTAATACATCTTTGAGAATTTTTTCTGATAACAACCCCAAAACTAAGTAAGGATTCTATGTAGATACTCGGGAATGTTAGTACAACTTTAAGGAACCTGTTTTTAAAAATTAAACTTTTCTTCTTAATTTGATTCTCGAAATTTCAATTAGTGCATATGATTCATTTCATGGAATTAAGTACACAATATATTAAGTTATTTAATTATTATTGATTAAAATGTGTTTACAAATATTACCTCTTAAAATATTAATTCTCCATAATCTAGAATTTTCCTGCTATATCTTATATTAACACAACTCATATCATGTTTCTAATACCTTTCTCATTCATTTTTGGTATCAAAACTGTTTTTCTTCCGATCAAAACCGGATTAAGCAATAACATGAACTCGTAACCAATACGGAAAATTCTGAAGTGTAGAATTTTTCATTAACGGATGTGTTTAACCACTTAAGCGGTCACTTCTTTTGGCCAAAATGCTCCAAAAATGACGCGTTTTTTAACTGCATATTACTAAGCATAATACGTAAAACAGAATGCGAACATGGGAGAATGAATTTTGAATTTTAAAGTTTTCATGCTACTTTTTTTTTTAATTTTATAATTGTGGAACATAAAAAATCCTAAATTTTCGCTTTTTTATAAGTACATTCTGCTTTCTACGAAGAATGTTTCATATATCTTACAAGAATATTTCTGTATTACTTACAAAACGTTTCATATTCCTACCTCTTTTTCGAACGGTCGAGAATTTTGTTTGTGTATACATATGAATATGCACACTCAATTTGAAGCATGGTGTTGTACAAGGTGTGGTACTAAGTCTGACATTACAATGGGGACCAAAATAATATTGGTATTTTTGGATTATCTTTCCATTTTCGTTTTTCCCAAGCAACAAAGGGCGCATTACGTTGTCAATCTGTGTTCTTCATGGAGTATTTTCAAGCATCTAAATTCCTGCCTTCAACGAAAAATTCCCACCTTCACCACAAACAAAATCCTGGATTTCTGTACCATGAACAAACTGCATCTCCTACTAACACTAGCACTAATATTCCCACTATAAGAATTAAAAATATGGGCAAATCAAAGAGATAGAAAAAAGAAACTATCAGTGCCCGTACGCCGTACGGGAAAACAGGTTATGGTCAGCTTTCGTTAGCCCGTACGTTGTACGAGAAAACCAATTAAAGGGTTAATGTACGTTAGTCAAATCACGAAGGATATTTGGTGTCCTCTGAATCAAGAATTACTTTGACAATTGTGTATTAGTGGCGATTAATAGAGACAACTTTCATTTTCCAGGCGGCTGGAAAACAGTTACACCAGACTTTGCTTCCAATTCATCAATGTAAATGTTTAATACTTCAGGCATGAAAACTATTAAAGAAAATATATAAAATGGGGTATTTTGTGAAACAACCTAAAAAACCTTCAATTTTTAAATTAAATAATCCCGGTTTGCGTTATTTGAAAAACCGAAGCCTGAACTCCAAAAACTTCAAAAGTGAATTCTGATTAAGTTAGATAAAATAATATTCAAGTGCTTAATGCCTCCTTCAATATTCAAGCCTTCAATATATGTCGTGAAGAGTTCAGTTGCTCAGATGAGCGCCCGCAATGTCCTCTCGTCGAATGTTCAGGATAGATGCTCTAATCGAGCATCATGGTGAGAATCAATGTTTAATACAGACTTCGTCAAATGGTCGTTTAAGTC
>BMAV01020430.1:85359-122897 GCA_019973955.1 Trichonephila inaurata madagascariensis | reverse complement strand
AACCATTCCAAATAGAAAAAGAATATCAATTCGTACCCGTACGACACCGACAGCAAAAAGTAAAATTGTTATATTTGATTCCTTGCCAAAGAATTTCACACCCAAATTTTTAATACAATGTGTACTAAGTAAATTTTTCAGGCCGGGCAACTTAAAAAGGCTCGATGAGTCTCAAGTTGAGTATCGTTGCATTAGATATTTTTGGAAATAGGATTAGATCCTTAAAATGAAGTCCGATCGGAAGAGGGATCAGTCGCGAAGCAAACACATTTTTTTTTAGAATTATAAATTCTCTATCAAGGTCAGGGACAAATTTTTTCGAGCTCACAGCGTTTTTAAGGATAAGAGATTCTTTTCCACCACTCGGAGATTAAACATATTTTAATCCATCGCTTAATTTCTGTAGGAATAACTCTCGTTCTTGTGAAAAGTTTGAATACAAATATTTTTTTTTTTGTAATTAGTGCTATATTAAAGATATATAAGTTTTAAAAAGTAATAGGATAATGGACAGTTTATTATTAGAATCTGAATAATAATTATGTTAATTTTGTATTATTATTAAAATAATGTTAGAGAGAGAGAAGTCTTTCCAATCTTACACAATATTAATAAATGCTTCCTCCTCCCATTTTCCATAATAATGTACATTCTCTATATATTAAAAGTTTTTGATGTGTAACATCTTTCCTCTCGGTTGCTGGATATTTGTTAGGAGTGATTTCGTGAAAAGGGACGGATGCGTGTAACAGGAAGTGACGAAAGCGCGCGCTATTTGATTTGACCAATGAGAGTGGGTGGCTGTGTCTTTTCGCTACCATCGCATGGGGGTCCAACTCTAGTAGCCATCAAGCACTCGAGCGCTTGACTCTAAATGCATTAGTCATGATCATGGGGAACATAAGTGTGGCAGAAGGCTTATTTGAAAATGGACAAACAGTGATTTCGGGGGTCGTATACATTTCTTCGAATCAAACGGTTAAAAAAAATTAAAGATTTCCTGCATTTTGTACTTTTACCATATAACGAAGGTGGTTCTACTCTTTTAAAAAAATTATCACTCGCTTCCCCTGTTTTTGAGGGGTGATTTTAACTTTAACTTCAGTTTGCCAAAAGCTGAGCCGCTCATAGCTTTTATAAATGATGAATTCAAGCTCGAAATGAACACAAATTAGAATGTTTCGACTGCTAACAGTGGTACTGTTATTGACGCTGTTTTTCAACGGTTTTTAAATATTTTGAAATCACAAGTATATGTGTCATATTTTAGTTATCATAAGTCTATTGTCTCCGCTCTTCCCCAAATTGAACAAGAATAATTATTTTTGATAAAATATTGCACATTACTCCTTTTGATAATTAAATACAATTTTCATTAAAGGTATAATTATTCGATAGAAAATTATTACCAATCATACCCGATTTTAAAAATTTTTTCAGGAGTAAATTTAATATTGCGTATTTACCACGATAACATGTCAGATGTTACACATCATATGCAACTACTGTAAGACTCTTTTTTTCTTCATGCAAAATACATGATTAAATATTTTAAATATGTTTAAATTCCCGCAATCTGTTGTGGCAAGGAAATGATGAATTAATGATTGGCTGGCGGAAAATCCATATTTAAACTTATTGCCTATATAGTTGTAATATCCCCTTCTAAAGAAAAAGATAAATATTTTATTACATATTTAATATGAATATAAGCCTAAAGGGCAAAATCTGATACACCTATTTGCTGAAGAGACTATTAATCCATACTAATTAAATTTTCATGAGAATACTTCGTTGTAAATATTGCTTTGGTTGTAGTAAAAATTAATTTTCATTGGATTTTATCAAATATTTTAATAAATGTCTTTATAATGAAGATAGGACACATAATTTTATATTTAGCTTTAATGTATCCATCTATAATAACTTAATTACTATTTAAGCTTCTCATTTTTCAAATCGCATTTTTATTTATAAAAACGTAAATGAATGTATTAAGCATATCCAACCCTTGTCTCAAAAAAGGGGATAAAAACACTACTGGAAAAAATAGTACAGAAATAACCATAGATAATATAACGCACAAAATATATTGATGTAAGAAAGTAAAAGAAGTAATTGATATATCATACTATAATAGATAAGAAAATTGTTATATATATATATATATATATATATATATATAAAGATAATGTTTTTAAAATTTCTTATAAGGCCTTGCATGATAAAGGTATATATTTTTTGTTAAACAATATGCCAAAATTATTTTCTATTTAATTAATGTAATGTAGACTTATTTTTATTACATATTTTTAGTATTATGTTATCTAAAAAAATATATTCAATCTTATTTTACAATTATTAATGCTGATTTTTTAAGCGTCAAAGTTTTGCTTTGCTATTTTATAGCTGTAAATATTACTAAATTCCAATTTTATACCTATAATATATAGAATATGTCAAATGCTCATATCAAAAGTTCTCTGAGATAACTTAATTTCATTCAAATATTTAGTTAATAGAAAAATAATTTCACTTTTTTACTTCTCACCTATTGCTGTTTTTCACGCATTTGCTATATTCTTTTTCAATTCCTACTATTAGCTGACACTTTCTATATATATAATTATTTATCTTCGTGGAATTTTCAATCGTTAATAAAATACATTTTAAAGAAATCAATTAAGCTGACATTTTATATACATGATTATTTTGGATGACAATACAGTAATTTAATTATAATTAATAAAATTAATTGATTAGATTTAATTGTTCAAAAATTACAAATACCGAAACGGTGGCATCATTTTTGGTGACTTATCGACCCTTTTAGCGACTTGCATCAAAACATGAAAAGGTTTTTTCTCACATTTTAAAGCACTCTTTTGAGCTGCAGTTTTCTGTAAACTATTGTTTTGGGTAAAAATACGATAATTTAGTTATAATTAATTAAAATTAATTGACAGAAAATAATTATTTAAAGAAGTACAGATACAGCCAAGTTGGTTTCATTTTTAGCGACTTGGGTCAAAACTTTAAAATACTTTACTTTAATGATAATTAATAAAAATTAACTACCACTTAATGTTGATATTCTGTCCTATGTATATACATATTTATATAAATTGTAACTATTTAATAAAAAGTAACTAAAACAAAATTTTACTTTGTTGATCTAAGTAGGAATTGACTTAAAAAATGTTTTTTTATATTACATTTCCTTTATAGTTAAAACATTCTATGTTACTAATTAGTTGTCACGTACTTGTCTCCTAGCCTCGAGACTTCATCTTCGTGAATTGTAGATATAAAACGATATTTAAGACTCACGTCTGAACACGGAAGTAGGACCATTACGTACATGAACAAGCAATTCCAACGCTTGCAACCGTCAATTTATTCAGCGATTTAATTATGAATACTTTGCTGATAAATGTTTCGACTGCTTGAAAAGTCCGGAATTTTCGGAAGACGCACTTTCCCTCAAAGTAATTAATTTTTAGACTTTTCTCAAGGTAATGAAGGACAGAACAAAGAAGAATCTCAATAAATTATTTCGTGGTAATGAGCGAAAAAGTTACAAGTTTTGATTGCAGTGTACTAAATTCTTAAGAAATATAAAAATTTTCTATATACAAAGCACATTTAAAAGGGAGAGGAGAAATTAACAGGGACTATTTTACTTATATAAATGTAAATTTTTCTGAAGTAACAGTTCCTTATTATTATTATTAGTAGTAGTAGAAGTAGTAAATTCCAATTTTTTAAAATAGTATATTCTCGTATATACAAAAAATATTTTGAACAAATATTAGGGGCTCTTAAAATCGTTTATCCTTCTTTTGGAATATGCAAGGAGTATAATTAGGCTCTTATTGATTAAAATGAAGTAGAAAATTGAAGCATTTATGTTGCCATTTTATGGGTGCACTTTATTACTTTATGAGAGCAGTTCCAGTAATTGAATTCATATTTTACTGGTTTTTTTAATTGAAACAAATTTCCTGTTGTTTGTTTCAAGGAGTTGTTCATAAGGGCGAATAAAAAAAAATTTCAGAATTTCCAAACCTACTAATACGGAAAAGATGTTATCTTGTATTTAGATAAAAAAGAAAATAAAAAAAAATACTTTATATGTTAAATACTGCCATAAGGGAAAGAAATTTTAGATATTTGAGCTGTTATATGGTAAAGTCAAAGTAATATTTTCAAAAAAAAAAGCAGGCATTTCAATACTTTTCAGTATTATAGGGAGGAGAGAACTCCTACTAAATAGTTACAAGAAAATACATCAGGTACATTTAACAGCTTCTTTAGTATCAATTGTTCTTGAAAAACCCGCTGTTGAAATAACAATGCACGATAAAACGGAAAACGGGAAAGCCCGGCACTGTCTCTTGACAATGCCGGGAGAAAGATCTGGTGTTATGATATACAACAATGTACAGCAGTGTACTACACACTATGCTTTTATCAATATTCATAGTTTTTGGTTTTTTGTATTGTAGAAAAACAACTTTAATTTGAGTATAGAATCATTTAACCGAAATTAAGTTTCTGTTTTTATTTTTTTTTCTAATATTCACCTCCTTTGTGTCTATATTAAATTTTGAAATTATTATTTTTTTTTTTATTTTTTTCCTAATCTTCATACCATACAGCATCCTTTCCGCACAGGCATGTTCAGATTCATAATTTTTTTTCTCCATGTAATAGCGAAAGGCCCCATAGATCAGGTTATATGTTTACAAATAAATCTCAATTTGCATAACTTTTTACATGTAATTTTGACCATTTAAGAAATACAGACGAACCTTTATATAATGATCCACTATATTGCGAATTTTTCTATATAGCGAATTTTTTCCTGGAAGCTTGAACATTTCACGATTTTTTTCGTAAAATAACCTCTCTATAGCGAAGTTAATTTTCTATATAACGAGCTTTTTCTTTTGTGATTCAATTTTTGTACTCTTTTTTTTTATCAAGTATTTCTGAAAAATATTTCAAGTTATTCTCTCTTTAACACATTTTATGGTAGCCATAAATCTTGAATTGGTTCAATTAGATCCTAACTCGTTGAAAGCAATAGAGTTCTGGAAATTTCATCCAAGAAGTGCAACCTTTAACCCCCATTGCCGAGTTCATTAGAAAGATCTTCACTAGAAATATCTCGGTGGTGTGTACCAGTGTTCTAATTATAAAGTAATGTTTGTTTAATATTATTTGTATGCTTTAAATTAAAAAAAATGTCCTTAAAATCCATTAATTTTAGTATAAAATTATTTTCTTAGTATTGAAAATATAGTGAATTCTTCGACATTTTTGTTTCTCTTGCAGTTTTTCTTTCTTTCTTTTTTGATGGGTAAGGTATATAAAATAAACATATATTAATTTTAAAAAAGGTATGAGTAATTACTTTTAAATGTATAGTGTTTATGAATTTAAAATTTGTTTTATATGGTTTATAAAGTATATTAAAAGATGAGCCTCTATATAATGAATTTTCCATATAACGAACTTTTTTTCGGGATTTAGCGCCTTCGTTATATAGAGATCCGACTGTACTTATTTACCGTATATATTTTCTTAACTTCAAAATAATTTTTGATAAAAACAAAACAAACAAAAAAACTATCGGTAATTTATAGAACATTTATAAATAATTTGTACATCAGTGTTTCTCAAACTGTGAAGCGCGCCTCCTTAGCGAGCATATTGTACAGTTGAAAGCAAAAGATTTATTCAAAAATTTTCTAATTTACTGAAATGAAGCAAAACAAAATTCATTTTGACATAATAAAAAATAAATAAATAATCAAAAATAAAATAAATAAATACACATTCGCACTGATATAATACACTTATAAATGTCTCAGTACTGTACAACGTATTTGATAATTAATTTAACAAAACTAAGTTAAAATCAAGTTGAATAATTACCAGTGAACCCATAGGCTTATCATATATAAAATGATGTACAAAATTTAATACTGATCTCGATAATTTGTATGGTTTATAATTATAAAATCTGTTATAGCTTTAGCGTCAAAGTATATTATAATTGATTTCAATGCATTATTATCACTTGGAGAGGTGGAGATGCGATGAAGATTATGATTGAAAATTAGGTTGAAAATATCGATAGTTTAAGAAGCACTATGGTACATGAAGGTTTCACAAACAGTACTTAATAGCAAAGAATATGAAAATATTACAAATCATCCTTAGTAAAGTCTTGTTGCTGCAATTTCTGCATGTTGCTAGCTTATACGAATCCTGAAACCATCTCCATATTTGTGATTTAAATTAAAGTTCTACTTACAGATTTATCTTGTATATTACTTCCACGTTTCTCCAAGAATCCACAATTTACCTTTAATTAAAGCATAAATACTCAACAATCTGCTTTATACTAAGTAAATTACAAATGCAATTGTTTGAATGTTAGTGACACAGATTACTCTCCAACTGAGACATAATTTATTTTCATATTCACTATTTATGTGACATTTCCACTTAATTAAGTCTGAAGCCTTCTCCCTGTTAATTCATAACCATAGTTAATGAGGGTAATATGTCTTCTTAAAAGCGAGTAGTTTATGCACCTCTCGACTTGTTGCATTAATGAATTATCTACAACAAGCAACGTGAGTGGTTAATTATTAAATCCAATTATAGTCAAAGAGCGCTGTTATATGTTTTTGAAAAGATTATTTTTTGACAGAAGCCTTCTTTTAAATTTTCCGCTTGGACAGAAATCTAATAGAGTGTTTATAGTAAATATGCATTTTATTTTGAAGTGGCATATATCCTTTTAAACTAACATTTTGATAATACTAATAATAAACAGTTTCCTCTGTTAGAACACTGGAATTAACTTTATTTAAAGCAAAAACATAATTTTTTAAAAAATATATATACTTCAGAAGACAATACATTATATGATATACTTTTCCTGTAAATTGAAAACAATTAAATTATAATTTTAACTAATACGCTACTGATTTACATTTGACATATATTAAGGAAAATAACGTGACAGGTACTTGAAATTAATTAATATTTTAAGATGAACACTTAAAACTATTTAATTACATTTATAAAAGTATAATGCTCTAATTACAATTTTTTTTTACATTTTAAAATATTCTGAAAAGATTTAGAGTTCTGCAACTCAAAGTCGGCGAAGTTAAGTGTGTTACATTTTCCAGACTGAAAATAAATATTTTTTACATTTTGCCAGATTGTACAGTATAGTTATATAACTCTAGTGTTACATTATCAAAAATTCTATATATTTAAAACTAATTCTTTATTATTTATTGCTTCATATAAAATAAGAGCAAAATATGAATTTTTAATTAGTACCGAAATAAATCAAATATTAATAATTTTATCAATCTAAAATAAATGGCGACTTCCTAATTATTGCTATGACGTTTGTCAATATTTATTAGTTCTAATGATCATGTATTTAACACAGCGCTTCTCAAACTCCTATAGCTAGCGACCCAACTTTCAATCATAATTTTCATCATGCCCTCCTCCAAACAATAACAATAAAATGTGAATGCAATAATAATATACTTTGACGCTAAATCTACAATACAATCTTAATTAGAAACCGTACAAATTATGAAGATATGCAATAATTTTGAACAGGTTATTTTTAAGTAATACATATTTTAAGTAAATTATTTTTAAGTAACAGGAAAAGTAGTAAGGACTTTTCCTTTTTAATGATTACATTGTAACGGATTGCGAAATAAGTTTTAATTACATTAAATATTTTTTCCTCAATCATCCGTTTCTAAAAGTACAAATATAATTAGAAAAATAGTCTTGTCCATGTTGCTCTCTATCTTACATCAGTCACTTTTGACATTCCTAGTTTTTAAATAAACTCATTTTTGAGTTTTCGATGCGCTGGTGACCCCCACGTAAAGTTATCACGCTGCCCTAGGGTGCCCCATAGTTGAGAATCACTGACTTAAGGTATCCGACTACGTTCGGAACCGTAATTTTTCAAAAGCATTTAAATGGATAATATTTATGATATTTAGTGTCCCTTAGATTAGAAAACGTATGTAAAATTGTTTTAAGAATATTATAACAATAAAAAATTATTTAAGTACAATATTTTGACAAAAAATGAACATAGAATGACCCATTTTCAAAACATTCTCCTTTTATGCAAAATGCTTCGATTTTAATAATATTTTGCCTGTATATAGCTCAGACATCCGTACAGAGGCTCAACTACGATTTTTGAAAAATTCATATTATTTGAAGAGATACAACACATTGAAATAATTATCGGCGTTTTATTCTTAAAATTTCTTCCCTCTGTTGTCGTAAAACATGGATATCCCTACTTCTAAGTTATATATTTCAAAAATTCTAGTTGAGCCTCTGTACAGAGATCTGAGCTATATACAGGCAAAACATTATTATAATAGAAGCATTTTTCACAAAAGGAGAACATTTTGAAAATGGGTGATCCTCTGTTCATTTTTTGTCAAAATATTGTTCTTAAATAGTTTTTTATTGTAATAATGTTCTTAAAACAATTTTATACATATACTTTAATCTAAGTGACACTAAATATCATGAAAATTATCAATTTATACGCTTTTTTAAAATCACGGTTCTGAACGTAGTCGGATACCTCAACAAGACTTTTTCCAACAAGATGCTACTCGTTGATGAACTCTAAAGTAGCACAATAATATTTTTATTCAGCATACAAGTATTTTTACACTATTATGCAGTAATATATATACAATGTATACATAGAGAGAGTTAATATTCTGTACTATAAATGCATGCATTATTATAACACTATAGTTGAAACATACAAAAGCAGAAATTGGAATATAAAACAAATATTGGAATTTAGAAAAAAATATTAGAATTTAGAAAAAAAAAATATTAAAATTTAGAAAAGATATTATAGATTTAAGAAAAGATATTAGAGAATTCTGAAAAGAGATATTAGAGTTTATAAAAGATATTCGAATTAAGAAACGATATTAGAATTAAGAAAAAATATTAGAATTTATAAAAACAGTAGAATTTATAAAAACCGTAGAATTTATATATAAAAAATAAATAACTACTATAAATATTGGTTACTCTCTTGGGACAGCTTATATATATAAAATAATTTATATGAAAGTGGGATTTAACATGTTTTCTGGTCAGTCAAGATTCCTCCTTTCTGTAAATAATACTAAACGAAATCCTGTTGAAAATAATGGATAGAATATCTAAATCCATTACAAAAAAAGGTAATTTACCTAAAATTGCATTCAAAAATGCATAGCCTGTGCTGAATTACAATTAATAACAATTGAGTACAATTAACAAGATATTTCCAGATTTTAGACCCAAATACAATTTCAAAGCTGCATAGTAGCACTTAGCAAATGTATGAAATTAATAGAACAAATTTAATTAAATACTATTTATAAATATTATCGTTACTTGAAGGACTCTAGGATTATATTTGTATATGAAAATAAAATATTACTTTAGTTAAAATAAAAATAAGCGAATAAGTAATTTTATATGTAATTTGAATATGCTAGTAATTATAAGTATATCTAACTAGGAAAAACGATAAATTTATAATTAGTAATAAAAATAGTCTATTAATATTCTTGGGAATTTAGACCTTACTATTTAGAATGTCTTTATAAAAATAAATATTAATAAAATGAATTGGGTATTTTTGAATTATACAGTATTTAAAGAAATGTCTATATGTGATTTTTTGAAACAAGAAAATTATTATATTGTATGTAATTAATAATACTATTTCTGAATTTTGAAACTACATTCACTAGTGGGTCCCCCCCCCCTTCATTAATACAGTGAAAATGTTTGTCAGGTACTAAAATATGTAGGTCTTATAGTACGAAAATGGGAATTTTTATTCATAACACCATCATAACCCGCTTCTCTCTCTCCTGGTATACTGTTTTCGAAAAACCTGTTCATAGGGGAGCTCTGTTAAAAAAAAAAAACATGCTTGCCAAATTTAAAACTTTTTGGTCTAATAATTCAAAAAAATACGGGATTTTTTTTTTTTTTATAAATCTTTCTCCCCTTCATCTTTGGGAATCCATGAGTTATCAATTTATATAATTTCGATCAAGCTAAACAATAAGGTATTAATGAATTTATCTGAGAACTACATCAAATACGCATCACAAAAAAAGAACAAATTATGTTTCTTTAATTTGCTATATAACCAAGTTTTTTAAGTGTGTATGATGCATGTAAACATTGAATATGAAAATTCTGAAGCAAAATGGAAAATTACTTATATTATCTTAGCACAGAGCTATGCTCAAACTGTGAAATATAACCTAGGAGCAGGGAAAAACCCTAAGTAGGGGGGGGGGGGCTCAAGAATATCAAAAAGTTGAAAATAGAGGATTTTAAAGAAATTATAATTTGCTGAATAGAAGCAAAATTATAAAACATTTTGACATATTAAAAAATAAAATACGCATTGCATGTTTATTGCAATCTGTTCCATTTTAAAAATTAGAAAGGAAAACGTAACATAATACTTTTCCTTTTACTTAAAAGTAATTTACTTAAAATTTTTATTACTTAAAAATAACACATACAAAATTTAATACTTATCTTAATCATTATAAGGCTCATAACTAGAATCGTATTGTAGCTTTAACGTCAAAGTACATTAATATTGCTTTCAATACATCTTTATTGAATGGCGAACGATGAAAATAGTGTTTGCAAATTAGGTCGCAAACCTTATAAGTTTGAGAAGCACTGTCACAGTACGTTTTTTAATATTGAAAAATATATTAAATAAATACCTTAAAAGTTAATCAGTCTTTAAAAATAATAATAATTTTCTCTTTTTATATTGAAACTAGGATATTATATCGGCTTATTATCCAAACTTATAACATCGTATAAAGTTTTTTAATATCCCCTGCATGTAATGTCCTATTAAGTCTTAAAATACAGGCTATACAATTTTCACAGTATTTAATCGACATTTCTTACGAAGAACTTAAATCCGATTTATGAAAACAAACATATCTCTTTAACAAGTATGTATACTTATTATTATTAAATACCGTTAAAGAGATTGAATTTAAAAGTTATTAATTAGAATCTTTTTATATGCTTAATTGCTCAGGTGTATTAATTACCAAGTTGGGAGGTTCGAACGTTGAATACGCATTCTTGGAAACACTATTATGAATAAGTAAAATATAAAGCTAACGCTTAATGAGTGCTCTTAAGCAATTTTAAATATTCATTATTGTTTTGAAAATAGTTATTTTTTTTTAAATATACCAGTTTTACAGAATTTTGTTAGCTTAGAATGTAATGTTGTTGCAAAAGGTAGTTTGAAAGGATATGTGTCAAGGGGAGCTTTATTATTTCTTAATGTTATGTGAATCAACTATTTTAAAAGCACGCTTACAATCTCTTTTAGAAATGACCCACTGAAGGGATGAAAGGCTGAAATCTTATTTCTTTCGTCTTGAATATAAATGCTTATAAGTTCAAACTTATAAGCAGAAGAAGATTATTCTTATGTTTATTTGTTAACTAAATAATTTAGAAGATTACCTAGTATAAAGTTTTTTTTATGGCATTTACTCGATTAAAGCTTTGATCTTTAAAAATAAAAGCCTCAGTCATTATTCCAAATATTGGTTGCTTACGCATCTATACATCGTTCTCTTTTTGTTTTATATTCTATTTGATTTGAGAAATATGTATAAAAAAGTTTTTATATTCCTATTATGTATGAATTAACTTATTTATTAAAGGACAAGATATAAAGAAAATTTTCAGTTTTCACCATAATAAAGACACATTTTCGAATAATTTATATCGTAAAGATAATTTATCTTTTTTAAAATTATTTACTAATTCTTTTTTAACTATTATTAATTATCCAATAATTTATTTATTCAAGAAGAAATAAATGTTTTTGACTTTTGTATACGAACCACTTGAGGGTTATTTACAAAATTATTTTATTTTTGTAGCTAGTTATTTTAATACTTCTACAAATTATTCTTGTATTTTTTCATGCTTTGACGATATGTTTACGAGGTAAAGAACCATATTTTAAGCTGTCATGTATTCAGAAAACTAAGTTATTTTTCAATAAAATATTGTGTTCTTATTGATAGTCAAGCAAAACTGCTCGATAATTTAAAAAGTGCACTCTCATTAAGTACTTTTTTTTTTCTATTTCATAAAAGATATATTTATGTGTTAGGAAATTTACAAAAAACTTAAAAGAATACATTTAAAATTTATTTCTCGCTACATTTTCTCTTTACAATCAACTGGTACTATTAAAAACATTTAAAATTATTTACTCGTTATAAGGAAAATAAAACAATTGTTTATTTCATTTTGTGTTGTTGATTTTCGTCATTATAATTTGCCATTATTTACTTTTTACAAAATTTCTTAATGCTTTAAAGAATCATAAAATAGATATAGATAAAATGTTAAATAAAAATTGTAATAAATATTAAAAATAATTTACTGATAAAATTTTAAATTTACTTGTAATTTTTAAATTTCAAGATCTTAGGTCAATAATCTGTGGCAAAGTCTTATAAACCTATTTTTTTTACTAATTCTAAAAAAAGGAGTTTTTTAGGATTTGATTTAATTCAACATAAATAAAGAATACTTTATTTTGTATCTTAAGCAAGTATGTTGGCAATTTTATCTCTTGCTTCAAAAAAAAGTAAAACTTCCTTGGAACTTAAGTCAAGTGAACGGTAAAACCAGGAAAGAACCTCAATATATCCTTGTTAGCTCCCCTCTCTTATTGGCTAAAACACATAAACCGATACGTTCTTTGTTGGAAGATACAATTTTCACTGCTCCAAGTCTTCTTTTTATGACGCAGAAGTTAGATATCGACACAGAAGTTTATGTCGGAATAAAAACTGTATCGGTTTTACCTTAAACAGAAAATGTTACCCATGAAACCACCATGAATTTCATTTCTCGCCATTTTATGGCTTTGCATTACAATCTATTTTTAGAATGTCACTTAGATTTTTCTTTTCACTCAGCTCTGTTGAAATATATAATTAAATTTATGAATTTAACTGGTTTTAGATATCTAATGTATTAGAAAGTGGAGCAGGAAATGTTAATGGTAAAATTATTTATATTCACTTGCAAAGAAATTTTTTTTTATTTTGAAATGTATTGAACGTTATTTATTGATGGATATTAGAAGATTCTATAATTGAAAAGAATTTTATTTAGCTATTCTTATTCCACTCCTTTCAAAAACCATACATTTTCTACTGTGAAAGCTTCAACGAAACGCATATCTTCCTTCTAGTGTTTCATGTATGTAATGTATATATTTTTGCAATTTTCGCAAAGGCATTATTATTACTAAAAACTGAAACTCGTTTTTAGTTATTGAACAGATCAGCGTTTCTAAAACTGTGGAGCGTGCCCCCCTAGGGAGGTGTGATAACTCTACAAGGGGGGGGGGGGCGAGGATATTAAAAAGTCGAAAACAAAAGATTATTTTAAAAAATTATTAATTTGCTGAACGTAAACAAACAAAATACATTCTGGCATAACACAAAATAAAATAAACATTTATGCGAATACAATACACTTATAAATATATCAGTACTTCACAATGTATTTTATAAGTAATTGAACAATATTAAGTTAAGAGCAAGTTTAATAATTACCTGTGACTCCATGGGCTTGTCATACATACAATTATATACAAAAATTAACACTTATCTTGTTAATTTGTACGGTTTATAATGAATCCCTTAACTGCCGATATTAAAAGTTATACAGTTCACTCCCCAATGCCACTGTTTTTCACCTAAGGCTAGCGTATGTATTGTATTGGGGAGAGGGAGAGAAAAGGAATAAAATTAAGGATATCCTCTGAAATACGTAAATCCTTCGCGCGCGTATGATATGTATTGGAGGAGGAAGGATAAAAGAGGAATAAAATCCTTCCTTGAGGAATACGCAAACCCTTCGCAAACACTGTCAAGTTAATTATAAGTCATTACAAAACTTTCGGAATAATTCTATGGATAGAATTTCACAGAAAAGATCGTATTTCGGAAAGACGTATATATACGTCCGGACCAATTAAAACATAGGCAGACCATTACGTTTATTTACGTCGGTGATACTTAAGAGGTTAAAGTCGTATTGTAGCTTTACCATCAAGGTATAGTATTACTGAATTCAATATATTGTTATTATATGGAGAAAGGGAGGGGGCGTAGTATATCAAAAATCACACACACACAGATTGGTCTCGTGAAGTACATCACAAATATTTTTGTGATGTACTTGACGAGACCAATCTAAATTCGTATCATTTTCCTCGATCGTCACGATGTTGTAGGAATTATGGCTCCCGGAAAATCAAATTTGACTCAGGGCTTAGAAAATCGATTTTTAAGTGCAACCCGATGGTACCTATCTGCGTTTTTTTTCGTGCGAAAACTTGAGTAAACTCGGGAGTTATTTGGCTCCTGTAGAAATGGGGGGGGGTCCTCCCTTCGAGAGTGGAGTGTGAAAAAAAATATTTTTGTAATCTACTCCACGAGACAATTCTAAATACGTAATTTTTTTTTTACGATCCTCTCGATATTATGGGAATTACGGGCCCCGGAAAAATAAGAAAAAAATGTTTTTCCCGGGACCCCAGAGGGTCCCCTTTTGACTTAGGGCTTAGAAAATCGATTCGTGGGCGCCTCTGAACCGGTCGTACCCGGGTTTTTTTTTTCGAGCTAAGACTCCCGTAAACTGTGAAGTTGTGTGGGCCTCCCTACCGATGTCCTCCACCCCTTCCGGGGCGCCCGGGTATGAGACCAGAACTTAGAAATTTATATTTTCGGAATGTATTCGACGGGCCCTTTCGAATGGTGCGTATCGTGAGCAGAAGTCAAAGTCTGTTTTTTTTTTTTTTTTTGTTTTTTTTTGTTTTTTTTTTTATTAGCGTTTGAATTTTGCTTCTTTCCCGTGTTCCGCTGCCAGGGTCGTCGAAAATTCGTGTCCGGAGTAAAAGTCGACATGACCAAAATATGGTCCTAAGACCTCGAAATTTGGAAATTGTAGGCCAAATTAGGAATCCACAAGATCTGTCGAGGAGTTTTTCTCAAAAACATTTTTTTCTCAAATAATCGGTGAAATTCATCTGTCTTGCCCCTACAGTAATATACGAAACGTAACTCTCTCTCTTTTTCTATCTTGACTAACTTATAGCTCCCTCTCAATTTCCGTTCGCCTCACCCGATCACACTTTTCGTAATGCTCTCGTCACGCATTCACCAGCTTACTTCTCAAGTCAAGCGTGCGTAAAGAAGTTTTACTTCAAAAAGGATTGTGGAGTGACTCCACCACCCCTTGCTATCACTAACGATAGTATCAAGTGCGTGCGTTCTCTTGGGATAAACTGATTACTATTTCAAGTTTTTTTATTGGAATTCAATGGATGTTTATATTTTTCGCATTTCAGCATTTGCAAAATTAAATCAATAAAATGCGGATCAGATCTTCATAAGAATTAAACAAAAATAATGAAAAAGTTTAAATAACAAATCCGAGGCATCTGTATAGAAATGCTTTTTAATGCCAATTTTGTGTTTAAAATGCGCTACCTGTATATATAGCAGAAAATACATCAATTGAACAAGAAGAGAAAATGTACAAATGAAAACTTATTAATGAAGACTTATTAATTGTTTTTTTTCTGAAGGAAAATATTTAATTAAAGTTGAAGTTCATGAAAATTTGTTTTGCTTAAAATATGCGGAAAATTTATTATTTGTAAAACGTGATCAGTTTTTTCAGCTTAAACACTCAATTTAACATTATAATAGAACTTATTAAATACTAACATATGCGGTTTCCTTATATTTACGGGGTCTCAAGGGTGTTAACTTTTTCTCGAGGGCTGAAAATATAAACAATTTTCCAATAGATATATTTCTTTGAAGTTAGAATTAAATAAATCAAATCTTTTACATATTATTTATAAGGAAATGAGACTTCAAAAAGTGTAAAAATGTTTCAAATTTAATCATAATTTTAGAAATTATAAGCATATGAAAAGAAGAAACATGTCTTTTTGAAATATTAATTAATATTTACGTTGCGTATGATATTTTCTAAAATAGTAGCTCTAGTTACTAGCAGTAAGTTGATTAACAGAGATAAATGTATCCTTGTTAAACTGTAGCTATTTTTATATAAATAGAAAAATAAATTATATTTTGTAATAAATACAAATTTACGTTTTTAATTTTTTTTTTAAAAAAAAAACTTCAATTTTTTACAAATAATTTGACATACAAAAGGTATATAATATTAAAATTAGGTAGGGTTTAAAGAGTATGATATGTTTTATAATTCTATTAAGTTTTATATATAAAAGGGGTACTATTTTAAAATTTAGCACCAGCAACGTAAAAGTTACTTAATATTTATTATAAAAGTGTTTATTATTTTTATATGCTTATAATTTTCAAAATTATGATTATATTTTAAACATTTTGTACTTTTTTGAAACCTCTTTCCTTTAAAAAATAGTGTGTAAAAGGTTGGAATTATTTAATTTTAATTTTAAAGAATTATATCCATTTGAAAAATCGTTTATATTTTCAGCCCTCGAGAAAAAACTAACAACCCCGAGACCCCTTATGCCTCGTAATGTTACGAGCACTATCCATCCATACTACCTTCAACGCCTTCTTAAATTCCATAACATCGTAATATTAAGAGCACTCTAAAACCTTATAAGATAGTGTTTGTTTAAAAATACATTTCTTAATATTAATTACAAGTAAAAAGGTTTGTTGGAAATTTAAAAAAAAAAAAAAAAAGATACAGTATGCAAGGAATAATTTTTAAATAATACAATTTTGGAGGACAAAGAAAAGCATTATCTTTACAAATATGATTAAGAAATATGATCCTCTGATTGAGTAAAATTTAAAAATTTTTATTTTAACTTTTAGTGAGATGACCCATGAATTATTCTAAGAACAAAATGTTAGAGCAGAACAAATAGCTGAATTTGAAGGCAGCTTCAATTTACAAGTATTTTACATTTCTCGTAAAGTTATTAGAAGATGATAAAGATGTAATAACAATATAAGATTTTTTTCACATTTTAAATAACAGATTCTGATGAAGAAATACCGGATGAGAAAAAAAATAATGCGATGGTTATCTGATTTTAAACATAAACTGAAGAATTAGAAACGAGTACACCCACTATTTCCTTTGCATATAAACAAAATTTTGTTTTTCGAACAGGATTAGAAAACAGTATTAAAAGAAAAGCGCTTATTTATCCACTTGCACTAGGCCTTTCAAGAATTGCTTTGGTAGCTATGGCAACAGATCCAATATTTTGATGCGTAATTTTGAAGTTTCTTCCTTTCGTGAGGAAACGAGATTCTGTTTGCATAAAAAAATGAAGAGTTCATCTAATTCTAATCTTTTTTTTCTTGAAAACAAATGTTGAGTATGTTGGACTTTTGTTCTTTTGAATTTGTGTCAGTTGAGTTATTATTTTTCTCTATTTCGTCTAAGTTGATGAAACGTTTCCGAGATATCACAGATGATATAGTGAACAATGCAGAAACAATATCCTCTTTTTCCATGGGAAAAATTTCTATTCTTTTTTTAGCTATATTTTATTGTGGATTAAACTACATACATTGAAGAAGTACATGACATTGAAAGATACAAGAGAAGAAATTATGAATAGCAGACCAGCTATACCTGAGATAGTGCCTTACATTCCACAGCATGTACCGTGTAAATTGTACTGCCAGTTGAAGTAGAATGAAGATTTTCTTTATTAGCCAATGAATAATATCCCACTACCTTTCTCTCGAACTTGTTTACCCGATTATTTCATACATCTTTATAGTTTTACAAATCACAGAAATAAAATTATTAATATGTGATGTACAAAAATGAATTTTAATACCATAACCAATAAGCAAATAAGTAGGCAATATTCATAATTATATTATTTTATAATTTAATGCCATATAAAAATATTTTTAACTCTGGGTTTAAGCGAAATAATTCAGAAATTTATATTTACTATGTATACATTAAAGAAAAGATTTTCATATTAAAAATGCTGAAAAGCTATATAAATACATTTATATAATAATGTTGCAAAGTACAATACTGAAAACTCTCAGCATTTTTCCCCCACAAAAGTGATATCTTAACATTATACTTAGAACAACACAATAAAAGCTCTATTGATGATATTTTTAGTTTTAATCTTTTGTCAGATAAAAGGAACATCATTATTACTATTTACCTCTGTAAACTCCCACTGTGTCACGTATTAGAATTTTCAAAATTGTTTTTTTTGCATCCCTTACACAGAAGGTTGATCGCACTTTATGGAAACGTATTTTTTTAGACGATTTGCTTCTGTCTGATAGCCATGGTTTTTGACAAGAGCTCTATAGCTGGAATTTTTCTTTTAACTTTTTTAACTATTATACTCCATTTATAATCCATTCTTGAATCGTTTCCAAAAGATTTCACATTTGAAATGTATTTTCTTGTACTTAAATTACCCTGTGATCTTGAAAACTTAATTAAATATGTCAACTAGACAATTGCATTGTTCAAATTTCATTACTCTACAATCATTATTTTTGTTGTTAGGGTTATTTTACCGTCAGTGTATATGACTTTTAACTTTAATTTTGATCACAAATTGATTAAGTGAAGAATCTACTTTATAATTTCTCTATTGATGTAGCTGAGATCTTAATAAACGACTAAGTTTATTAATGTAGTAGTGTTAACAAAACTGATTTTTTTTTACTTTACTAAAAAAGTATTGTAATATACTTTCCTATTCCTTTCTTGAAGTTTATAAAATCTTTATTTGGCGTTAGACATCTCGAGCAACTATCGAGAATCAATTTAAGCAATTTATAACCTTCTTCCGACAGAATTCATGGCTTTTATCTGGTTTTTGATTTACTGCTATTGAATCCCTAACCTCTCCTGCCTTTAGAAATGGTTTAAGTAAAGTTTTATTACAAATTTCGAAATACTTAATTTATGCTTATTGTACGTATCTATTAACATGTTTCGTTATGTCTATACCCTATTACATTCGTATTCTATAATTACCGCTCTTTTACGTAAAGCTACGTCTGGAATATAACATTTATCTGCATAACATTTGTGAAACTGTAACAAAAAAAAAGACAAAACACAGACAAATTGTAAAAAGCAATGATTAATCCCGGAATTTATTCATTCGTATATTTCTCTTAATTTTCTAATAATATTTATGCATTTCCAAAAGATTTAATCCCTTCAAATTAACTGTAAGTATAAACTAGAGATTAATTACTGCCAATTTATTACATTCTTAGAAACATTCTTTCTCAAGAAAGAAAAGAAAGGATTATTGTTGTTTCTTTCAAAGAAACTGTGAAAAGAATTCGAAGAAATATGAGGACATCCTTTTTTGGTCGTGGAGAAATTCCAATACTCATTTTTCTATGAAGTAGAGTATCTATACTTAATGCTTCCCCAAGTATCCTTAGATATAAATGAGAGTATTCTTACTGTATTATATTTCATTCTTTAAATTTCCAAAAAGAATAAATATTGAATATACTTTCAATTATTTTTTTGTAAAAAAGTAGAAAAATATATGTTTTTTTTTTTTTTTAAATTTTCCTTTCTATTTAATATTTTTATCGTAAGCACTACCATCCTTTTTGTCCTATGCTGGGATCATCGTTTGTAATAAAGTACATATTTTTCTGTGATTTTTCTGTGTATTTTCTGTACGTTTCTGTTCATTAATCTGTCGTCTTTCGTGTGTATCCAGGATGAAACGCATGACAATAACAACATCATAAGAACTATTATTGAAAATATTTTTTTTTTTATTTCTAATGGCAGATTATGAACAGTTACAACAGATAACAATTATAAAGAGAAAAAATACAACAAAAAAAAAGTTGAAACAGAGTTCACTAATCCAACACTTCTCTAGCCTCCCGGTAAAGCTTAGTGAGAAACGTCTTTCGCAGAAAAGTATAGTGCTGAACAGGGGTACTCAACCGTTTTTCCAGGCGGACCGCATACTCATGACAGGTATTTTACGCGAGCCGCTTATACATGATAATTATTTCATGCGGGCCGCAACATGCGAATAATGGAAAAAAGCAGATTATAAGACCAAAGCAACATCAACAAACAAAATTGATCAAAATATTAAAATTCATTTTGGGCTTTTATTTTAATACTATATTAACTTTTCTAACAAACACACACAAACAAAAACATTTACGAGTATTTATATGAATTTTTACTCAGTTATGGGATAATTTCTATTTTCTTTCTTCTATGACTAAGCCTCTGACTTACTTTCTACTATTAAAAAACAACAAATTGATAGCAAAATTGATATATTTAATTGCTTGATTGGTAGAATTTCCTGTTAAGTTGTTTGTACATTGTTTTCTAATAATTGAATTTCTTAGTGCAATGCGCAATGACCGGGTCATTCAAAAAAGACAGACGGGCCGCACGTTTAGTGTCACTGGTGTAGATGTGTAGAGTCTATGGCCTCTTCAGAGCTGCACAGAGATTACATCGGGTAAAGAGCAACATTTTGAGTCTATACTGAGGATTTCTAAGGCAATCTTGTCCGGTGGCTAGGCGGAATTCAGCAACCGCTCTACGTCTTGTGCCATTACGCAAATTCGGGATGGCTTTCTTCCAAGGCCTTTGGGAAACACGGTTATAGAGGTCTTCTTGAGCACGGGCTTTGATAGAACTTTTAACCCTTTATCTACCGCATTATGATTTACTGCAGTTTTTTTCATGCAATATTTTTTTTTAATCGCTACTTTGAAAATTAAGAGATATACATAAAAAACAAAATACTCAACTTTGGGAAATTTAATCTATTAGAGCTAATTAATTAATTAAAGATATTTAACTGTAAAATTAATTATATGCACTGTTTACTTAAAATAGATAGTCAAATCGTTTTTTAAAGTCTTCATTGTGGCATTAAAAAAAAGAAAAAAAAGACACATTTTGACATTATCTACTTTCTGGGAACAAAAATGACAATCTTCGCAATCCATTGAAAACGAGAATTCTGCTATGAAACTATTCGCCTTCCCCGCTAAAATACTCATCATGGAACCCGTGCTGCCATATATCTTGAAAGAGTGGATTTCAAAGAATATTCCTGTCAAGTATCGTCAGAATATTCGTAAAAATGGTTATTCTAAGTAATTTTAAAGTGGGTGGTACTTATAAGCACAGTCGGTAGATAAAGGGTTAATAAGCTTTTTTATAGAATACAAGGGAATCGGACGAGAAATTTTCTGCATAATTAAAGCGCACTTTTTAGCGAGGAAGTCAGCTTTCTCGTCACCTGGAACTTCACAGTTGGCAGGAACCCACTGGAAGGCTAGTTTTCTCAAGCGTTGCCAGATTTTCAAGATGATGATAACGATCCAATATGTCCTGCGTTATGGGAAATTTATCAAAAACGATAGCCACATCAGTGCAGCTCTGTAATCGCTGAGGATAATTATGTTAATTTTTCCGTGGCACTGCAGCTGGAACAGAGCTGTGCGTATTGCAGCAATTTCAACTTCAAACACAGCATCTCGGCCCACATTGACTTGGATAGAAAAAATTTCGGAGAGAACCCTGACACTTGCATTAGGGCTTCAAACAAGAAAGATCAGTCGGTAAAGATCATAAGTTACTCTGGTTAGGGGTAAGGAATATTTTTAATGCTTAGAGTTCGAGGGCCCTCAAAATAGAGGGGCCCGTATTACTTTATGTTAAGTAATGGTACAACTTAAGCAATTACTTAACCTTTTGTCTCATGTCAAGATTGATCTAGAAAATTTTCCTGTTATAGAAACTTTAGTTTTCTTAATATTATTCTCAGAGTTATTGTGCTTTCTTTCATTTATTTTGTTATTATTTATATCGTGTGCTAATAACTAAGTACATCAATTAATAAATTTATAAAAGAACTTATTTAAATAAAGTATCCTTATATCAGAGAGTTTGTCATTTTTTTATTCTTTGAGTACCGAGAAAAATACAAGTACACTTCATCAAAAGGTCTGTTAAATTAAGTATTACTTGTCCTTATAAGAAACTGTTCAAGAAATTCTGGAAGAATTTTTAAATTTAAATGATTGGGGTATAACACCAATTTTTAAATTTCACAAATCTCTCATATATCATGGAGAATTTTGAAATGAAATATTGACACAGACAGATATTTTTCGTCGTTTTTTTAATCTAACAGTAATTTGCTTCAAAATTTATCACATATAATTCAGTTTAAACTCAAACATAAGACAGGCAAGACATTTTTTTGAAAATTTGATGTATTGAAACAAAAATTAAATTTTTCACACGCAATATACAGGGTGATTCATAAGGAAGTATACAGTTTAAATGCACTATAAATCAAGAACATTGTAAGATGTTCTATGTTACTTTGCACAGAATTGCATGGGGCTATTTTAAGTTTTGTTAGTCACAGATCTTATGTGTTGAATATTGGGTACTAATATTGAAACTTTTAGAAGCACTGTCTTAGGGTTATCTCACCCGTACTGCAATATGTCACTTCCGTTAGGGTTGAGACACAAACTTTAACAGCATATCTAGCTTTATTTCGCTGATGTGGTGCATGTCTTTACTTGGAACTGTTTCACAGCATCAAAAATGTGTATATTTCTTTGTGAATCAACTTACATTATAAATATATACTAACAGTGTACATGAATTTTTAATTGACTGTATTATTCATTTTTTCATACACTAAACTGGTATCATAATTTATTCTTATTAGATTAAATGAATCTCGTACCAACCAAAATATTTTGGTTTCATAATTTGATTATCTAAATTTGAAAAAGAAATGATAAATTTCTTTAAATAAACATATATAACTACGTGAGTTCAATTCAGAGTTCTATGTGGGTTAATTACATAAATAATATAACAAAACAAATATATATATATATTGTTATTTCTAAACAATTTTATCATCAAACATTTTGTACTATTAATACTTTGATAAATCTTAATTTTTTATCTGAAACGTCTCCTAAATCACAAAATAACAGGTACATTACTCAAGATATATAAACTTTGTTATAGATTAATACACATCAAATCTTTTGGAAAAGTTATCCATAAAAAATAACAACTGCTCTTGGTATCATAGAAAAGAAATGATTCTAAGTTTACCCATCAATCTTTCTAGAAAAGAAATGATTTATTTTTCATTCTGAAAGAGTAAAAATAAATATAAGTCAGAGACAAGATTCATAGTTGCTTTTTTAAGATAAAAATACTATTGATGATGCTTTATTTGACAAAAAGGGAAAGATTCTTTGAACAATGACTTTTTTATGAAATAAAGTCATTGTTCGTTTTGTGATTTGTGTGAATTGGATTTTGTCCTTTAGTATTTATAGTTCTGATTTTAAAAAATCTGTATAACCTTGTTAAAATGTTTAATTAACTGAGTAATGGCAGTTAATACATTCTTTTTTTTTCTCTATAATATTCTTGAGATTTCAAGTAATAAAGTTTAATTGAAAAAAAAATGTTAATTTAATAATGATAAACTACAATAAAATAGAAATATTGTATATAACCTAAATCTTGTATATAGGCTGTATATAGCCTAAATAGAAATATTGTACGAGTTTAGTATTACATTAAACGTGAATATTTTAGTTTTATAAAAACTCGTGAACTTCATAATATTGTTAAAATGTTTACAAAATTATCTTTCTTTGTGGTGTATTTAATGTAAAAGAGTAATTGCAAAACAATTATTTTTTTTCTTCCCCCAAATTATGTATATACAGAAAATGATTTATATTTTGAAGGTTTATTTATAGCTTTTTTCATGAACAATGTTATTTCTCTTTGCAACTACAAGCGATAGATCTAACCGTTAAGGTAGATACAAATATTCCATTGAACTGAATTGCACATAGTGTTGAGATAGCCAGTAAATTTTGGTTAAAAAGGATTAACAGAGTTCCAATAAAAAAATTACTCTGGTTTCAATAGGAACAGCGTTTGTTAAAATATCTGAGATAATTTAACAAGACAAGCATAAGGCACACATAAGATATTGTTTTTCTGTACGACTTAACCACTTAAACAGTCACTTTTTTCCTCCCAAAATGTTTTAAAAAAAGGTACATTTTTTTTCTTACAAATAGCTAAGCATAATATTTAACAGAATGCGAAAATGGAAGAATTTTATTTTAATTTTCAATTTTAAACTTTTTACTCTATATTTATTGCAAAAAACCCCCTAAGAGTTTGCTTTTCATAAGTACACTCTGCATGCTAAGAGAAATGTTTTATTTATCTTAAAATAATTTCTCTCATTCTTAAAAGAAAGATTTCATGTTTGTACCTATTTTTTTAAAAAGTTGAGGATTTTGTATTTGAGTGCATATATATGCACATACAATTTGAAGCATGGTGTTACACTAAGTATTACATTGTAATGAGGACAGAGATATTATTGGTTTTCTTGTATTATCTTTCCATTTTCATTTCTTTTCAAGTAACAAATTGTGCATTGCTTTGCCAAATCCTGTTTGTTATCAAAACCTTTTAAGAATTTAAATTCCTGCCTTCAATGAAAAGTTCCCATCTTCACCACAAAGAAAATCCCGTAGAAGAATTTCAGTAACTTGGACTAACTTCATCTCTTTTTTTTTCTTTTTTGTTTCTCTAATCTGGCTGCGTATTCTTACTTTTTACCTTTGCAAACCTAGTTCATTCCCCAGGAGTTGGTATCTCTACTTCATCTCTTAAAAACAGTAGCAATATTATTCTCACTATCTATAAGAATTAAAAATATGTTCAAATCAAAGATAGAAAAAAAAAAGAAAATATCATTGCTTTTATAGTATATAGACAAACCGGTTATGGTCAGCTTTGGTAGCCCGTACGGTTACATCAAACCAGTTAAAGGGTTAACTTATTTGATAAGGTATAAAATTATCTATATAAAAACCATCTCAATGGGCCATAATCTAAACTGTTTTGAAAAACGCCCCCCCCCCCCCCGACTTATAAATTATTTTATATTTATAAGCTACGATTTTGTTCGCTCCTTTTGCTCGATATTAAAAATTACATGCTATCTTAGTCTATTTATTTGTGATTGGATCTCATCAAACCTGCAAATATTGAGGTTTGTTTGAAATATCTTGAGAAATTTTTGAATCAACCCTTCCTTCAAATACAGTCAATGAAATTAACCATTTAACTGCTAATTAAAAATAACGTGATTCGCTCCCTAGTTCCACGGTTTATCACATATGCGTGAGTACGCTGTGTATTGAGGGGGAAGGAAATGTCATAAATAAGCAAGTTTTTCTCTGAAATAAGTAAATCCTTCGCAAACACTGTAAAGATCAACTTATTGCATTCCGAAACCTTCAGAATAGTTTTAATGACAGCATTGCAAAGGAAAGGATCATATTTCACAAAGACGTATATATACATCCGGGATACTTGTTGCATGAGACGGATATATACGACGTTTGCACTTAAGGTATCCACACACGATCGGAGTACCTTTTTAAAAAAATAGTATGCTATATCATTGCACTAAATGCTTCTTTAGGAATCAGTACCTAGAAATACTAATATTTAACTAGAAATATTTAGAAAAAGACTATATAAATTTTGTAAAAATCACATTTATAAGTGAAATTTTAGCAATATTTTTGAAAAACTTCAAAGCACTTGGAGAAAAAAGTAATACACTTATATCGGTAAAAGTATTACTAAAACAAATTAAATGTATTTATCTAGAAAATGTACTAGATTAAAAATTTTAAAATTTTTGAGCTGATTGAGTAAATATTATAAGAACTGTGATATTCTTTATGGGACCAATATTTAAATAACAGACCATAACACCAAAAATATTCCTATAATAAAAAATATTTTAGTATATTATCTAGAAAACAATATAAATATCGGGTTCAAAAAGTTTTATCGAAATACAAAAATGTATGTCACAAAAAAACAAAAATATATGCCTTGACCGAATTTGGTCATTTTTAACGCGTTCGGATACCTTTAATTAATTATTTCGAAAACTTATCAAATATAAATTATATTAGTACTTCAACAAGAAGCACTTTTATCCATTGAAGGATCCCTACGCTATAATAATGACATCAATTATTTCTCTAATGTTACAAAATTAAAATGAAATTCCATTTTATTACTAAAAGCCATAGCACAGATTATATTATGCAAATTACTATAATTATACTGAAAAAACCTTGTTTAACCCCTTAAGGTATCCGAACACATTGAAATGACCATATTTGGCCAAAGCACATATGTTTTGTTTTTCATTTTATTGAATAGAACTGTCTTGGCTTTCCAAAACATATATTGTTTTGTTTCTATGTTACCTAGTGGCCAAGTTTCACAATCAGTTTTATAAAATTAGGAAAACCGGAAGTTGGTGTTTAACCCTCCAAGCGGTCTGCACGTAAAATCCCGTCATTCCAGAGATGCTTTTTCTGCCTTCAAGCAAGATTCCCAAAAGCGGCCGAGCAACATTCTTAAAGATACGGCTCAACCGCTTTTGAGAACCCCACCTGACGGCAAAAAAATACGTGCAGTGCATTTTCGAAGCATCTCCAGAATGGCAAAACTTTAAGTGCAGACCGCTTAGAGGGTTAATCTATAAGAAGTGTGTATACAAATTATTCAAAATTTACCATGGCGAGCTTAATAACTCAAAATATAATAAATGTACACTCTTTAACAAAATAAAACGACGCACTAAGAAGGAGTTGCCCGGTTGTACTGAAATTTCGTATGCAAAGACATTTGCAGCGAACATGCAAATAATTAAAATTTGATGCCGAACGAATGAATAGCTGGAGCTTCAGCGCATCGGAATTGTTTACTCAGCAGGTGTCTATAAAATGCGATTCTCTATCTGATGGTCAAAATTTCTGTTGCATTGCGATTTAGGATAACTTCCAAGGACTGAAAAAATGACTCGCCGGAGGATTCGAGTTCATTACGAGCAATTGTCACAGTGTGAAAGAGATCGTATCATTGGATTGAAAAAGGCAGGCTGGGCAAATCGGAGAATCGCTTGTTATATGGGTCAAAGCGATGCCGCCATTAGATGATGCTGGCAGGAATTGGGTGGAAAATGGCAGATTTCAACGTCATGATGGTAGAGGTGGGCCTAGGGTCACAGCAGATAGGGACGACAGATTGATTGTCATATCAGCTGTCACAACAACGGATTCATCATTATCAACCATCAGACGTGTGACTCGCATACTAGTGTCCACCATGACCATAAACAGACGGCTGATAGACCGAAATTTACCCTCTTACCGACTGCTGCGCCAACTGCCACTCATGGTGCTTGGCTGTATCAGGTTGGAATCTTACTGACTGGGAACGTATAGTGTTTAGCGACGAATCTCGCTTTCAACTGTGTCCTGATGATCATCGAAGATGTGTCTGGAGACGCCCAGGGCAGCATGCCGATCATGCTTTCCCTATCACATGTCACATTGGCCTTAAACCATAAGTTTCGGTCTGAGGTGCCTTTTTTTGACAGCCGGACTCTTTTGGTCGACATTAGAGGCAACTTGCAGCACAGCAGTATGTCGATGACATTCTGAGAACTGTTTTGTTACCATTCCTTTTGCAGTACCCTGCCCATATTTTTCATCAAGATAATGCCAGACCACATACGGCACGTGTTGCTATGAACTATCTTACAGCTTGTCAAGCACTTCCTTGACCAGCCAGATTGCCAGATTTTTCTCCAATCGAGCCTATCTGGGATGTGATGGAAAGGCGACTGTATCTACCAGGGAATGCTGATGACCAGTCCCAAGATTTGGAGCTTATTTGGCAAAAAATACTGCAGGAAACCATCAGGGTGCTTTATTACTCTGTGCCACGTCGTGTGGCAGCTTGCTTCCTGGCTAGAGTTGAGTCAACACCTTATTGAGATCATTACTTTGTAACTGTGTAACTCTGAAATAAATTATTCAATATTTCTGAAATTTTAATCACTTTCTATTCTATGCATAATCTTTTGACCCACTAATTTTTGTCTCTATCGAATAACTCGTTCTTGGTGCGTCGTTTTCTTTTTTTTTTTTTTTTGTTATAGAGTGTATTTCGATTAAACTTTTTGAACCCAATATTTATATTATTTTCTAGATAATATAATAAAATATGTTTTATTATAGGAATATATTTGGAGTTATGATTTGTTATTTAAATATATTGGTCCCAAAAAGAATGTAACATTTCTTATAATGTTTACTCAATCAGCTCTAAAATTTTCAAATTTTAATAAAACATTAAAATTTTAGTAAATTTTTTAGATAAATGCATCTTAGTTGTTGTCATAATACTTTTACTGATATATGTTTATTATTTTTTTCTCTATCTGCTTTGAAGTATTTAAAAAATATTGCTAAAATTTCATTTATAATTGTGAATTTTCTAAAATTTAGGTAATTTTTTTTTTTAATTTTTGTTAGTTAAATAGTAGTATTTATTGGTATTGAATCCTAAAAATGCATTTATAATGTTTAAATATGTTATTTTGTACAAAAGTACTCCGAAGCGTTCGGATACCTTAAATGTGATCTATGTTTCAATGTCACTCAATTGCATTTAACCATGAAATAAAAGTTGATAAAAAATAATAAATGACACAACCGAAAGAATGGGAAACTGAAATAACAATTCGAAAAGTAGAATTAAACGAAAACAAGTTGAAAGAAGGAATTTGGAAAGTTTTGTCAGCAATCTTTTTATTGTTTTTGTTATCAAATATTTTAATGTATCTTGAGTTAAAGTACAGGATATGAAATTAATTATGATTAATTAGAAAATAAAAGTTACAAAACACAATTTTTATGTTCTTTTTCTTTCCTCGAACTTTTCGCTTACAACAAGAATTTTTTTTTAAAAAGTAAGACAGTTTGCATAGAATAGTGAATAATGCTTTAAGATGATTGAATTTTGAAATGAAAGGGCATGAATTTAAGGTTATATTAATTAATTTCCAGCTTATCAAAACAAATTTTTATTTTATTAATTTATGGAATTTAGCAATTAATTCTTGTATCCAACAATTTCTTTACATGCGTATCCAAATTATTTTCTGAGGAAATATTTTAGTTGAAACATCTTAATTAATTTTCTTGCAATTATTGAGATTTCTTAAAAAATCATAGAGAATATTTTTCTTACTGTTTTAGTAAGATTAGTCTTAAAACTCTGGAATAATATTTACCCTAATCTATATTTCAGAAGTTGTTCTTTTCTGCTGATAAATAAGAATAATGAATAATGCTTTACATTGATTGAATTATGAAATGGGGGATTACGAATTTAACATATTAATTAATTTATCGTTTATTAAAACATTTTATTTTATTAGCTTATAGATTTTTACTAATTAATTACTGGCTTTAGTAATTTCTTTTCATGTAATATCTAAATTATTTTCTGTAGATTTCGTTTCAAATAAAACATCTTAAAATTCCTTAAAAAAATTGGATGATAGTCATACTATTTCAGCAAGAATATATTATTAATAATAGAACACTAATCTTGATTTATATGTTCAGAAGCTGTTTTTTCTGCTTAGGTATGAATTATAATTAAATATTAAATTATTAGTAGTTAATAGATAGCGATAATTATCATAAGTTTAAGATACACGACTATGGATCCGAATTTGAAATGAGAAAAAGTAATAAGTTCGAAACGGTTTCGTAAGATTCGATGCAGTAGAAAATAATCGTGAAAGTATTATTTATTTTCAAAACTAGTATTTTAATCAATATTTCACTATTAATAATTTAAATATTTTTATCAGTGAGATAAAAATTATTTAAAAATATCTTTGGAATTTTATTTAAGAAATTTAAAATATCTATTTTCCTGAGTCCCAGTGGCCGAGTGGTAGCGTAACGAACTTCCAAACCACAGATTCGGGGATCTATCCTTGGACTGAGCAAGTTCGACTCAGCCTTTCATCCCTTCAGTGGGTCGATAAATGAGCAGCAAGCTTGATTGGGGACTAAAACACTGAGGGTTTCACTTAAAACTGACAACTTGATCAGGAAATCTGATTATGTACCTTAGTGCCCAATTTTTACATATACTGGGATGGGCACAGTTGGCCTTGGCTCTCATGGGCTTTTGTGTGACGAATGTTCAGGGGCCCAGGAGGGCTCAGATAAGGTGGTCGATTGATTGAATATTAACGTCACACTGTTCAGCTACACGAGGGCTTTTGGCGACGGACCACGTAATTTTGAACCATTGTCAAATGACGTGGAAGACACCTGAACTGGCACCCCCCTCTCCTAACTGCCACACCAACGGGAGGACGTTTCAACTCTCGACAGATTTAGCGTGCATTGATGCCCTACACGGAGGATCTTTAGTGGTACTGGGCTTGAACTCGTGACAAGGCAAGCCACGATCCGATACCTATACCACTAGGCTACCGCGGCCACTCGGATAAGGTGAACTTAACCAGATTTTCTGGTTATAAATTTCGATTCACCAGTGTCAAAGGGGCCTTCTGCACCCACGGCCCTAAATGAATTTAAATCGGTACTGGATAATATCGGCATAACTTCTATACAACTTGTCACTCGTCATCTCTAGTAATTGTTGGCGTTGTAGTAGAGCGTTTAGCATGGCAGTTCCATTGTCGATCTGCACCAAGGAGAAAAGTAGGACAGTGAGATCGTTTATTTTTTGAAGAATATGTGAAACCTTAAGAAATTATTTGTTGTATGTAAGCGCAGTATGGTTGCAGCTGTCTATCGCGAAGAAAGTTCTACGAATAGAAACTGTGCTACAAACAAAGATCTTCTTTTTGTGACGACAAAAGACCATGCAGTTCATCGACATCAACCACTGAGAACAAAGTGAAGTGTAGATTGTTGACTGAAGAGTATAGTGATGAAAGGAATAGCTGGCATCCAGCGAAGGTATCATACTTTCCGTAAACAAAATGTGATTCACTGCCCTCCTTTCTTCCTTGTTGCAAATCAACTATGGAGCTGTCATGTTGAATGGTCTTCTATATTCTGATGACTACGAAGGAAGCAAGTGACACATGTTGCCGACTACCACTCTTTTAGCGCTGCATACTTGCGCTGTTGCAAAACCTTGGAAAGAGAGATTGAAAAAGTCCCTTCACTTTTTGACTTTCCCTAGTATAAATAGCTAAACCGGTTGACGACGATCCTACAGCGGGCAAATTCCAAGAAATGTTCACAAAGGATTTTCCTTTCCACATGAGATATAACATAACATTTGCTCCAGCAAATTCTTAACAAAAGTTTCAAATGAGAACCGAGATTTCAGCTGTGCACTATTCCCTTTACACGTATTGCAAACGTTACGCCTACATGTGTTGATCATATACACTGGTAATTTAATGTATATTATACCTTTCATGGTAAACTGTTTTCGGAGCTTTTTCATATTGAAACAATTTAAATTGTCTCAGTGTTGATTAAAAGTTAAAGTAAAATGCAACTTCTATGCTTCGTACATAAACTCAGTGGAGCAACATCCCATGAAGGGCCAAAACTCACTGTATGCATGTCATTTTTCGTGACCTTGGGCGCTGAGGTGCATGAACAGATATTCTGGTCAGATGGTCAGTCTTCCTCGAAGCTCCATTGTTTAGTTCCCAAGCAATTTTGGTACTCATTTTATCGATCCACCTATGAAAGGCTGAGTCGACCTTCCCCAGCCCAGGGTTTGCTTCTCGACCCTCTGGCGTGGAAGCGCGATACGCTACCAATTGGCCACTGAGTTTCATATATAAGATTACAAAATAAAGCAATCACAAAACAATAGGCTAGAACCAGAGAATTTTTATCAGTGGTTCTTAGATAGGTGTGAAAAATGTGATTAATCATTTCATTTTATCTGATAATTAGTACTCATGCACAAATAGTCTGGAAACTACTTGCTTGCATTTAGGTTTGAGCCTTAGATAAAATCTAGTTACATATTTACAATGCTGTTTATGCCATTTATATTTAACTATTTTTGTAATAAGCTCAAAAAAGGAAAAGCGATATACCTAGCTAACGTTCTTAAAAACAGACTAGCTGTAGCTGTTGAACCATAAACATCAGAATGAACCTAGTCACCTAAAATAACTCTTGTTTTATTCTAAGTTTTGTATTTTCTGAAGAAGCTTTAAATGCTTTATTCTTTATGTATCTAAATAATACATACCTTGAATGTGTTTCTTTGAAAATCTAAGCGTCCTATCAAAACCTCTCAAAGATTTTTGACGCCTAACTGCTTCCCTGATCTTCTAATTCTTTAAATACGTAGAAGCTTATTTTCGTTATTTCTTTTCAAGGTAAAAATTACAAAATACATTTGCTTGACATATTTTTTTTTCTTTTTCTATCTCAAAACAATAATCTAATTATATCCACACAGTAAGGTTAATCTAAATATTCTTGTATAAATTATAGTTAACAATATTGCGTGAATCTAGTTTGACTTACTTTTGTATAAATTAAGGATAACATTAAAAATGAATAGTAGACACTCTTAACCACTTAACTCCCGAATAAAATCTACGTAATTCACTCCCCAGTGCCATTGTTTTACACATAGGTTCGCATATACGGTGTTTGGAGCAAGAAAGAAAATGTACAAATAAACGAATTTTTCTCTGAAGTAAGTAAATCCTTCCCAAACACTGAAAATATCATTTTATTGCAGTCCAAGCCCTTCAGAATAGTTTTACTGAAAACACCGCAAAGAAAAGAAACATATTACAAAAAGCCGTATATATACGTCAATGCTCTCAACTCATTGGTTGAGCAAGACGGATATATACGCTGGTGGCAGTTGAGGGTTTAATATTAATGAATTACTTTGAATACTTGATATTAAAACTCAAAAAGACACTTAAAGAAAATTTATAGTTCAGTGAATGCGATTCATATGATCATAAGCTACACACTGAATGAAACAAGTCTTGTTTTAAAAAAGTTTTTAAGGCTTCCGTGTTCCTTTTCAGGCCATCATTACCTTACAACTTTATAAACCTGCAACAATAATTTGTTTGAATCATTGGCATTTTAATTAGGGAAAGCATTGAAGTGCGAGAAATGCGTGCTATCTTTACGCAAAGAAAATCAAACTTCAATCCCAATTGTTTTGAAGTTTTGAATCCATTCTATTCAAGTTGGAACAAGATTAAATAAATACCTCCAGGATCTCAAGGAACGATGTTAAATGAATACCCACGGGATAGAAGCAAAGGTCTTAATTCCTTTTGCCTTGCTTGGATTACCAAGTCGAATATTTTTGGGCTGAAACAAAAGACCAGATACTTAGTACTTTGTCATTTCTTGAAGTGACTTTTCTAATAAAGAGTTCCCAGTTGGAGAATAAAGCAACTTCTAATGAAGATTGTGGGTATTAATCAGATTTAATATCTGCTATGAGGACGACTTGGAATGAATTTATTCGCATTTCGAATCTTAAATGTCATTGTGTCTGAGACATTTTAAGTTTTGGGATTGTAAATTATGTTTTATGTTGTTTTTATCTCACAGAAGGTGCTGCCCTGCTGGTTATACATGTAGGGATGCTGAGTCATTTGTGTGTGTCAGCTCAAGAAATATTATAATTAATGTACTTTTAATTATATGTTATTGACTTCTGCGGTATTTCGACCAAAACATTTTGGAATTATTTTGCATGCTACCTGAAATATAGGGAACTGCTAGGAAACTAATGACAATTTTAGTAAAATTTTGCTTTTTGAATAAATTATCCATGCTAATAAATAAAGAGTTGGTGTGTATGTTTCACCTGTTCCGGCTAAACTAAGGGACCAGAAGTGTAAAACTTGGCGCATAATTACTAAAGGTCACAATGATGTGCACTACAAAGGGGTTTTTTTTTCGAAATTCACTTTAGAATTTTTTTTTAAAATTCAATTTTTAAGTGATTTTTCCACTTACTGGGGATATCACGTTCACACACGTACAACTTTGAGGAAATTAATGTTTCAAACAGTTTTTTGGGGAATTGTTGCATGTTTTATTATAAATATATTTACTTATGACTGTATTTAGCCATTTTTTTCATTCTTTGGGCAGAATTACAATTGTTTTTTGGAAAAGTCATCCTAAAAAGTGTTCTTTCAAAATTTTCTTTTTCATTTTGGCAATGCGGGGAATTGTGTACAATTGATTTAGTGATGTCGATCAAAGTTAATCGTGTTTCTTAATAAAGCGTATTTTTTTTTATCCTTTTCCAGAATTTTAAACAAAAATGAGGAAACTTAATTCATTAATGCTAATTCACTTTCACTGATGCTAATATTAAAGTTCAAAGGGGGAAGTTCCGGACCCGGGGACCCCCTCCTATATGTGCGCTACTGGACACAATTCACGACAGAGGATAAAACTGTACTTGGTAATTGAAATTTGAGAATTCTGTCAACGTTCTTGATATCCCGGGTTTTTAACTGAATGAGTAAGCAATAATAAATTACAAACAGAGATAAGGGATCGCCAGATCTCTTTATCGTTTAAATTGTACTCCTATAAAATGTACGTTTAACAAAGATCTAATCCAAAATTTCAAGAGCACTGTTATAGGCGTTGCTCCTCTCCTCCCAAGTAATAATATGGAATTGCTACATATGGAACATATAATTGACTTCCGTAATCCAAATGTTTTATACAGTTTTTTGTAGATTAAGGAAAGCGTAACCAAACTAATAATGGAAAATGTCTACAGTGAGTCAATTTACTGTCTAACTCAATTATTTGTGTTATTATCAAGGATCAGGCCTAGTTTTGATATAATACTCATGCTAATATTTGTGAAACTTTATGTTAATTGAAGGACATCTTAAGGTATCCGACTAAGTTCGGAACCGTGATTTTGCAAAAGCGTGTAAATGGATAAGATTTATGATATTTAGTGTCACTTAGATTAGAATACATGTATAAAATTGTTTTAAGGACATTATGACAAAAAAAATTATTTAAATACAATATTTTGGCAAAAAATTAACTTAGAATAACCTTTTTACAAATGTTCTCCTTTTGTAAAAAATGTTTCTATTGTATTAATATTTTGCCTGTATTCAGCTCAGACCTCTGTACAGGTGCTCAACTAGAATTTTTGAAATGCATGACTTCGAAGTCGGTTTATCCATGTTTTACGAAAACAGAAGGGAGAAATTTTAAGAAAATACCCCGATAATTATTTCAAATGGTTGTAACTCTGAAAATAATGTGAATTTTTCAAAATTCATAGTTGAACTTCTGTATAAAGGTCTCTGAGCTATATACAGGCAAAATATTAATACAATAGAAGCATTTTTTACAAAAGGAGAACATTTGGGAAAAAGGTTATTCTAAGTTAATTTTTTGCCAAAAGATTGTATTTAAATAATTTTTTTTTGTTATAATGTCCTTAAAACAATTTTATACATGTGTTCTAATCTAAGTGACACTAAATATCATGAAAATTATCCATTTATACCCTTTTTTAGAGTCACGGTTCCGAACGTAGTCGGATACCTTAAGTTTTTTAATTCTTTTAAAAACGTCTGAAAAAATAAAATTCTAGAATAATTTAATTTAGGTAAAAATATGAGTTAATAACTTAAAATAGTTTCCGTTAAGTAGGGTCTGAGCTACATAAGCACAAAAACAGAGAAATAAAAAGTTTCAAATTTAAGGGAACAATATATTTTTCATTTACAAAGTTTTTTTACCAACTTATTGTAAAGCTAGCACGTAAAATGCTGAATCGAATATAAATACGAAAAAGAAATTACTCCTTGTTTTATTTAATTTTCAAAATAGCTATTCAATTCTTAAAACTAATTGATAATTGTTGTATCATTATGAAGGTGAAAATAAATAAAAAAACTTTTATGTTACTATATAAGAAAAATATATTTTAATACTTAAATAAAAAGAATTAGTATAACTTTACAAATTTAATATTTTAAATGTTTAATATTTATAAATTAGTAACGTTTCATGAATAATTTTCACAGTTATTTTAAGGCACACTATTCATCATCACGCATTTCATATATATATATATATATATTCTTCTTGATAATTTTTAAGATCATTTATAAAATATCACACAGGGGTTTTGATCTGAAGAATTTTTAATTTGGAATGTAACTTCGAATATAATTCTGTAAATGGATTTCTTGAAAATAAGAATAATATTTTTAATGTAGAATACATTAATAACATTGAACGTACGTTTTAAAGTAGAATATAATGCCTTAGAAAATTACTTTTGTTTGGAAATAAAAAGAAAATTTTTATATTTCTTTAAAAGATAAAAATAAATTTTTTTTTAAAATTTTGTATATGATATTTTAAGAATTTATTTAGGAAAAATAAAAATAAAAAAAATCCAATATAATATTTTAAATATATATATATATATATTTCTTTCACGTGTTTTGAAAGGCTTTGTTTCGAAGTACGAGACCTACGTCACTTAATACTTGTCATTCTTCATTTATAAAAGCATTTAAGCCAGGAATATGCGAAATATTTCGAAATAGCTGCATAAATACGAAAGCCAGTCCAAAACGAATGAGAACAAAAGGCAAACGCTTTTCCAAGGGAATCCATTCCGTCGAATTCGGTACGCAGAATAAACTATTCAATATTATCCTTCAAATATAAATGGATCTCAAAGTCTTTGCATAACATAGTTTGAGAGTCAGAATATAGAAATGCCAAGATTAGATTAAAAATAAAACCTTTCGTCAAAGAACCGATAATGAACCAGAACTTCTATGAAAGCCTAAATTAATTCTTTAAATCGTATAAAGTGATTTTTCTCTAGCGTGGCATCATTCAAAAATAGCTCCCCACCCCCTCAAAAAGAAAGTGGCTGAAGTTTCTAACACCGTAACTAGTAATTTTGATCGTTCGAATTTCGTTCATATTGGCACAACTTTTGCGAATAATCCGATTAGTGTAACGAATTTAAAAACAAAAATATAATTCCCATATATGTTTTTAGCAATTCTAAAAAATACTTGCTATTTTATGCCATCTCCTAAGAGTAGATTTATTTGGGGGTGGAAGGTAAAAGTGTATTTTTACCATTTATATATACTGAACTGAACTGAATCCAGGGGCTCAACAGTCCACGAGGCTCAAGGCGTAAAGTGCTTATCAGTTTATGTGACCTTAGGCGCTGGGGTGCATATATGCAGATGTTTCGGTTAAGTGGACCCTTTATATATAGTCCTGATAAAATTACTTAAACTTATTAATATTTTTAGACTCCTTATATATTTATTATATTTATTTTATTATCCT
>BMAV01020430.1:44953-84959 GCA_019973955.1 Trichonephila inaurata madagascariensis | reverse complement strand
ATATTTTTAGACTCCTTATATATTTATTATATTTATTTTATTATCCTGTTTTTCTTTAAATCTTATTTCATTCCTCTGGCATAGCTAGTTCTGAGTGTGCCCAGAATCAAAATTCCTTCGGAGGCCCTTTTTTAGAAAAGAAAGCTTTTTTAAAAGTACTCTTTTTACAAATGTTGGAGCCCCTGTGTCTTGGGGGCCCCGTATCACTGAAACGGTGGTAGCTACGCCCCTGTTTCATACCCTTCTTGGCAAAGGTAAGTGAGTGAATATTTATTAATGGCGCGCTGTACAGTAACAAGAGTCCTATTGACGATTGACGTATTTCTGAACCTCGGTGAAGTAAAACAAAAATAACACACACACCTCAACTGTCACTCCTCTCCAAACTACAACACAACATCATTAGACGACCCTTTCAGCCTCAACAGATTTAACCTGCATTAATTCCTCTGCACAGCGGGTTTGCATGGTTACTAGCGCTCGAAATCATGACTCATCGGAAACGAGAGTTCGGGATCGTAATTACATCTTGGCGACGGATGGCCCCTTGATAATCACAGCAAATCTGCTTAATATATTTAATATTTAACCTAATTAAAATGATTTTTTTTAAATTTTAGAAAATTACTTAATATATTTCGTATTTAGAATTATTTTGAAATTTTAAAAATAAATTTTAAAAAAATGACTCGAGCAATTGATTTAAATGCAAATTGAAAAACTTTTGGTACTTACAGTATTATTGTAATTATCGCCAACTCTGTTAATAACTCACCAGGTTGGCAACCCCGATTTTCTTCGTGTTGTACGCGCTAAATTGGCAACCAGGTGCTTAATTTCATATAACGTCGCCATTAGGTTGCGATAATACGTAAGTACAAAAATTTTTTTCATTTATAAATTTTAATATTCTTATTACATCTTAAAAGTGCAAGAAAGTATTTTCTTGAGCAATCACATGCACTCACTGTAATGATTTAATAATTCAATCGAGAAGACATCACTGTTTTTCATAAGGTAATATGATAATAAACACTCTTTCTCTACAAACAAAACTTTGCAGGAAAAAAGCAAAACAATTAATAATCTCTGCTCTTTTAGAGAGATATTAATTTCTTAATTAATACTTAATTGCAACACGATGAAAATGGGACATCAAGATAAAGTATTTTACAGATAATTTCACAAAGCAGTTGAATAAGTGTGTGTGTTTTCTAAGTAATTAACTTTTTCTCATTAACATATATAATGACTCGTTACACAATCCGCCATGAATCTGATATTTACAGCTTGTATAGTTATTTTTATTAAATCCTATAAGACAAATAAAAAATCAATGCACATTTTTCTCTAATAGTATTAAATTTTGCGCCCAGTAAAAATGCTCCCATTAAATTTATTAACTTGGAAATGGGATATAATAATATCCATAATTATTAATATTTGATGCTGTTATTTGCTGAATCAAATGGTACTAGAGAAAATTTTAATTTTAATTGAAATATAATTATTATAAATAATTAATTCAGAACTAAATTACACTCATAATATTTCATTATCAACAATGCATTTCTAGTAATTAAATCAAAGTTTGTTTAATGCTTTTACATTATTCAATTACGATATTTATGAAATTTTATCAATATTTGTGAGGCACCCACCCGTGGATGCCCCTGTTCTCCATTATCTACTCGACCTGTTTCTGTAGAAAATAATGAAGTACCAGACATATCATTCATCTTAATATCTGTTTATTAAGATCTTAACTAAATCACAATACACAACAATAATAATAATCAATGTAAGCAGATCTGGAATGAGAAGACACAATTCGTATTACCAAATAATCGAGTAATTGTACACTGTATATCTAACTTTACAGATTAATTCTAATCTCACTAATACACGAACTTTCCTTATAGCTTATTTAAAGTCGCTTACCGCTAAATCCTAGGTAAACAGCTACTTTCTTTGTCCTAACTGACGTGCCTTTTATCCGGCTCTAATCTTTGTGGTTTCGTATCCACCTTTAGTTTGGATATACAGGATATACAGGAAAGGGTAGGTTAATTCTCGGGCTTGGTATTCTTCTAAAACTCTATCTTAATCACTTCCACACAGACATAGACCTCACATAGCCACCCCGCAAACGCTTAACTTCTATTATATATATATATGATTCCTAATTTGCATACACACGTTCTTCTTCTCGAGTTGGTTGGAAAGAATTGCTATTTCGGCCCCAAAGAAACCCCAAGAGGACATTAATAGAAATCGCGATGAGAGGCCAGTCACATATTCACTGAATGCAATCTTGATATATTATACAATAAAGGTTATGTTGAGTGATTTTTTTCAGTAAGAAAGTTTCAGTTATTAAAAACGTTTTTACGAGGGTTTAAGGCACATTAAATTGATTAAATAAATTGTTGACTTCGATAAAATGCATAAGGTTGAAATGGAACTGTAATATGTGTTTGAATTCATTCGCTGTAAAAATGTTACTAGATTTCACATTCATATTCAATACAAAGAATTTATAATGGAATAATGGTAACAAATGATAATTATTATTCGGAAAATAATCTATGATTTTACAACTTGTTAAAAACAAAATTATAATTCATTGCTAATGTATTTAAAAATAATAATTATAATTCATTGCTAATGTGTTGAAAAATAATTGCTATACGTCAAAAATCCAATTAAAAAAGAAACTGAGTTATAGTTGAAGTAGTTTGCTATAACGTATTAAACAATCTACAAATCCTTCATAGTTTTTTAAAATTAATGTGGACAATTAATTATCATTTTTCATACATTAAAAAAAAATTCGAAACATTTATATTTTGCACTTAATTTAATTTCCCCCTTAAATACTCTAAACACTGCTACAACTAACAAATATATACATCAAGGGTTTTGAGTGACAATTACTTCGTAAAAGTTAATAATCAAATGCTATATTATTTTGCTTGAAGTTTTTATATTAGTACCTTAACTAATTTTGAAGTGCTTCGTGATATGTTTTCACAAATTTTAATTAGCTAAATCACTAAACTGTGTACTTGGCATAGCTCTCAATTCATTAAAACTGTTCTATATTGTTGTAATGTAAGAATAATATTATTGTATGTGTGCATAATGATAGCAATCTAATTATAAATTAATTATTTAACTCTCATATATAGTCTTCCCAGAAATCTCATTTAATAATGTGTTAATACTCATTATAAAATATTATTCCGAACGCAGTCTCACGTATCAAAATATTTTAAATGTATAATTTACGAAACTACCATAAAAATCTTTATCTAGTCTTAATAAAGTAAATGTTTAATAAAAATGTGCTGCCTCTCTCTGAAGTTATATAATCTATGGATATATATTATCAAAAAAGTTTAATATGAGGTGTTGAATTGCTTGCTGTAATTATATATTTTCATTCAAAATGTATTTGTAGTTTATTATGGACAAAAAATTAACGCATCAGAAATTAGGATCATATTTTATAAAAAAACAAACAAATGTTCCAAATGACATAGGAATGACTTAAGTTGATGAACATACACCAAATTTATAAGAAAATATAAACGTTGCAATTTAAGCTCTAGTAAACACATGAGAAGAGAACAAGATAGGTTTGTACAAGAAACATCCCGTTATGTGTCAGTCCCTGTTATCTGAAATTTCATGGAAAGTACAGTGGTGGCAAAAAGACTTGAACTCACGCATTTTTATGCCTAATCCTTATGTTTGAGTTAATATTTCGCTGTGAAATTATCATTCTATCTTAAGTATTATTATTTGCTGTGATGAATCTTTTTATGCTAATTCCAAATCTGTTTGTAGAAGTTATATAAAGTTAATAGATTTATCAATGTTTTTTTTTTTTTAGAAAAACATAAGACGAGTACAGGGTAACCGTAATAATGTTATTGTTTTTGTTTTTTTCTGGAATGTTTAGCTATTTAAACCAATTAGAGAGCAGTAGTAATGAAGGGTTTAAAACAGAATGTGTTTTAATGCATTGCAAGTAGAGTTTTGTTGTAATATAAAGTGTGTGGGTGGATAAAATTGGAATTATGGGTAAATTTCTGCGTTATAATGAAAGATACAAAAGAGTACTTTTAAAGGAAGAAGGTTATTCTGTGCACCCAATTGCTACTAAAGCAACATGAGATCTTTTTACTATCAGGAGAATATTGGAAGAATATTCTAAAACAAATTATATTGTGAAATAGAAGCAATCAGGACGACCAAGGAAAATATCTTTAATAGAAAATATAGTATTGTACATTATTTCACATTAAGAGGCCTGGGTACCCCAAAAATAACACCCCTATCTTTTTTTTTTTTTTTATTTAATCTTATTCTTTGTATTATTATTTTCGAAGTGGCCATATCAAAACAATGAAATTTTCCGAAGGATGCAAGAGCTTTCAAATGTGCATGAACTGTTCTTTTGAGCCGGCCTCGCCTGCTCACATCCTCGAATGCCTAGGGCTCCCCAAGCAGGATTTAGAAGACGATCCCTTGCTGTTGCTGGACTTTCTGAAAGTGTACGATGTCATGGACCTGGTCTAGCACTGCTGACCAATGGAGGCGTGCAGCAACAACAACAAATAGATTGCTTAATAGATTACCACACACTTAAAAATAAAGGATTTTGACAACGACTGTGAGAGGAAGACTACTGGAAATTGGAATACGAAGCTTCAAAGCTCGCCCAAACTATTACTGACTGATTCACGAGGGCAAGGGATCGTTCATTATGGACCTTAAAGACTCAGAAAAGGTATTATTTGGTGATAGAAGTCAGGTTTGCATTTGGGACAACAAAAATAGGATCTACGTTAAACAACACACTCATAAAGAATTCAGTCATTAGTGTCTGAAGCCCAAAATAAAGCATTATGAGACAGTAATAATAGCGGGCTACATGTTTTCTCATGTTGTTGGAACACTTCTCATTGTGAAAAAAAAACAGGAAATACTGCAAAATAATACAGAATAATAGAAAATAATTTGCTACCAACAACGGGAGGTCTTTATGGAGATCAGTCACTTATTTTTCAGGAGAAAAAGGCTTCATATCACCATGCAAATGTAGTCCAGAAACGGTTCGAAGACAATATTATGAATAGAATAAGTTGACCTAGATAGTTTCTAGATATTAACTCTAAGATCTAAGAAATCTCTAGATTTAAGAAAAACCCTTCAAACAAACTTGAGTTAATTGAATATTTAGTATTTTCTTTCATTCATGTAGTCATAAAAGAATCTCTTGTGAATTTGGTCTACTCCATATTAAAAAGATGTAGTACCGTAATTAAAGAAAACGGTTAGCCCACAAAATATTGATGTTCAAACATGTAACAATCCTGTAATTTTCAAAATGCATGTTAAATGTACCATTTTTAAAAGATTTTGTACTATTCTGCTATGTGTATGATATGTTTTTTCTAAACCTTGCTATATCACATTGTGGAGGGCTCAGGATTTTAGGGGGTCCAAAGCCTGAAAAGTACGTATTTCAGCTTGAGGCTCAGAACTTGATTTTGCAAGGGGGTCCTTAATATCCTATTCTCCTTTACACTAACGTTCTATACTGTACATAACTCCTTAGATTCTTGTATTAAAACAGTTGTACGACAAAAAATATTTGTTATATTGAAAAACTAAGACCATATTTGAAACCAGCTTAAAACATATATTAGAATCAATAAAAATATATATAGTACAATAATTTCTTAGTCTACCAAATTCAGAGTTTACTTTATTTTTTCCACTCAGGTTTTTCACTTGTCAGTGCCAAAATACTTATCAGATAGGGGATGGAGGATCTATTGCAGATCCATATCTCTGTGACGTGAAGAAGAAACGTGAATAATTTCTTAGCGAAATATTAAGTCAAACACAAAAATTAGACAAAAATTGAGTATGTTCAGGACTTTTCACCACCACTGTAATACTTATAAATTCCTATTCTTATAACAAAAAATATCTGATTTATAACTCCTTTTGTAGATGTGAGTACTTGCTGGTTGGGGCTATATGGAGAAGATGAAGGAGTTTCTTTCCTAATTTCTTGTGTTGATAAAGATACATCACAATTTTATTATGAACTTTTTCAATTAATGTTATCATAAGTTATCCATTTTTCATCACCAGTAACAATTCTTTCAAAACAAGGTCAGCTGTATTATGTTTGACTGATACTGATTTGTTGCGTTAAGCACATTTCTTGCAGTTCATACGGAATCCAAATATCAAACATCTTAATAAGTCCACGTCATCTCTTGCGGTTTTCATTTGTTGTGTGTCATACATTTAGCCTTTATGTAATATCTCTTACAGTAACATGAAAATTCAATTCAATTATGGCTTTCATTTTTACAACATCAACTTCGGGATCAGTATTTCTTCAATCAACACCTAATACTTATCTTTTTGTGAGACTCAGACACTTTCTTTGTTTTCATGAAATAAAAAAGTGAATAGTATCGAAAATGTTCATTTTTGCCCTCAATGCTGCATGCCATTGACCAAACAGTTTTAAGTGAAATTGCACAGAATTTAGTAACAAACATAACGATATATAGTTGTACCAACCGAAGATATTTTTTGCAAATCTAATAGACTTACTAAATGATATATTTTAGTTAAATTATAACAAGTAACCCTTTTATAGGTTGTATTAATACTTCTTTTCTTGATCTTCCACAATCTTTACGATGGTGCAAAAGTATCTGTGTTGTTTCTACTTATTACTAACAAAACCAATACAAATATTCTTTCCAAAAATGTCAAGAATACTACAAAACCAAGAAATGTTCTCAAAGTAGTTGAGTTTAATCCGCCATTTTATGTTCCTTTAGTACATAAAACAATACTCTATGAAGAGAAGATATATAGTTTTTATCATCCAAGTCTTCGGTTTTACGCCCTAGACTTATTTTTCAGCAACCATATACCGACACATAAGTTAGTTCACGTTCAAATAAAACTGCATCATGCGTAAGTAACAGAATCCTAGAAAGCATAAATTTTAGTTTTTACCCCTTCATTCTCAGAAGTTTTGTAGCAAGTTTTATTTCCGATATATATATTTTTTACTTACAGAAATAGCTTAAGCTTATATATTATATTCAGCCATTCAGCTGTAAAATTGCAAGAGGTAAAAGTTTTTCTAAAACATCAAATAGCGTAAAATATGCAAAGAAAATGGTAAAAGTTTTTCTTAAAATTTTATTTTTTTGATAAAATTTTATTCGAATTTTAAACAACTATTAATATCTCAAAAATTATATTTTTAATTGTTCAAATAGGTTCCTTGTTTGCAGTTTATTGAAGAACACATACACATGAGTTTTTTTGTTTAATGTTTAAATAAAAAATCCTTTTTTATTCTGGCTTCTTATTTTTTGAAGAAAAAATTAGCATAGTCCTAAGTACTTTATTAATTTTTGGAACTAGTAAACTTTATAAATATATATAAAAACATTTTAGTATAAGAATTTTTATAAAAAGTAATATATATTTAGTAATATTTTTTTACAACTCAAATGGCCTTCAAATATGTTTTAATTTTAATTAGATAAAAATTAGAATAATACGTACATTAATACATCTGGCATCAATATACTTATAAAAACTCTTTTGAGTCTATATACCGGTAAAATCTGTGTAAATAATTATTCTGTTTTCAAAGAAATAATAATTAATTCATATTCTTCATTACCAATTCTGTTTTATGTATTTTTTACATAACTTAAATATGAAGATGAAAAAAATTGTAAAACAAGTTTTAATATTATATATCATTGCACAATAATTCAAAAATCAATACCGCATTACCAACACAAGTCAATTATTTTTTTTTAAAATTCCTTAAAAATAAAATATACTTGCCGATTATTTATTTAGAAAAATAGAGCTTAGAAGGGAGATAAGATACTTAAAACTTTGTGAAGAACATGGTGCATGGTGAATGCTTTCGCTTTTTTGTACTGTCTAATTCTCAGCTTTATATATATAAACCTTATGACAAAATAATATTTTCACTTAATGAGAAGTATTATTTTAAAGTAAGAATTTCTTTTATATTTATCTTTTTTTTTCTTTTTACTATTTTTGTATTTACTTTCTCTGGGAAGATTATTAATACTTAAAACAGATCAAATGTGGACAATATAAATGATAGAAGATACTGCTATATAAGTTTTAGAAAAAAAATTCTTTTTAATATCAAAAGGTCTAAAATGATTCTTTTATATCAAAAATATGAAATTTTAATCGTTTCTTACTTTGAAATTTTTTGTATTACTAAATTGTAATTATTATATTCCCTTGTATCAGATATCGTTTAAATTTTTTCTAATTAACATTTAGTATGGTAATAAACAAAAACCTCTAAAATAATAAATTAACTGCATTTTAAATAGTTTTCTCTATTCACATTAGAGATTATTTTTGAAAGAAATGAAACTAAACATACACAAACATTTCAAAAATACATCACACTGAATATCTTGCTTCAGAATATTCCAACAACATTTATGTATGTCGCCATTTTCATGTAATCGAAGGTTTTACTTCGTATGGATAAGATGTTCTATTTTCTCCTTCATTATGCTTCTTTCCTATTATGCTAACCATTAGTGTACCCATCTTGTAATTGTTTGTAGACTTAACGATGCAGTTAAAACTACAGAATCCATCAAACTCTTTCTTATTTAATTATCGAAAACCCCATGAAGTTCAATTAGTAAAGCATTCTATGAATACAAATCTACTCTTATTTCGTTATAGTACATTACGTTTCTGCCTTCTGAATGTTTACTTTCGTAATAATATATTCCTGTATAGAATACATTTGAAAATAATAAGAGAGTACTAAATCCATGGGAAAGGGTTCTGTGTTTAGTACATGATGTATTTTTTACAGTTTCAAGCAATGTAATTTTTCTCTTTAGTATTGTTAAATATAATTCACACTGGACTTTTATTGTGTTGTTTACTATTTTTATCCACATCTTAGTAGATAAGTAACTATTTCTTTTATTAGCTTAATACAGAGTCAAATAGTTATAAAAATAATCCATTATGAGATTAACAAAAGAACGCTTCTATTTTCAGAGCTTTTCAAGTGCATTTACTTTCAAGTAATTTAACTTTTGTATTATGTTGAAATCTATTGAATTGAAAAAAAAAATAATCAGTCAAAAACATTAAAATTTCTTCAAATTCACGGATGTGAACTTCCAAGCTATAAACTTGAAAACATATTATAAAATGTGAAAACGGATTTAAAAAACGCTTACATTTTTTAGCCTCTATTCTAAATTCATATCATGCCAGAATCACATGATAAATATAATTTTATATATATATATATATATATATATAGGTATTTCAAGCCAATCAGTTCATAATTTCATGTGACGTCATAGTCGCATGATAAATACAATCATATGTCCCCAGTTAATAAGTTCTATAGAATCAATGCTGCCAACTTTTGGTTTTTACGGATTTTTTTCTTCAAAAGGTACATACTAGTAAACAATAACAACGTGAACAGGTACGAAAAATGTACTTGATTTTAAAAAATCGTATATTAAGATTTTTAATGTTATGAAAAACCTATTCAGTAATTTTAACATTTGGGTAAGTTTACTGTAAAACTTTAACAATTCGAATTATGTGACAATTCAAAATTTTTTTTTCCTGCTTGAAGAGAGAGTAGGAGACGAGATATACTCGAATCAGGTGAGATTGTTACTGTAGGTATCATATTTGAATTATTTTCATTAAGAAATCCTTAGGAGAAAGTTTTAAAGTGACGATTGTTCACAGGGATTGAATTGGTATTAGGTTAAATAGGAAAAAAGGTTAGATCACTTATTAAAGAAAGGATCAAGTTTGATAGTCTCCTAATCGTTCGTGTTTTACCGTCGTTGTTCCACTTTCACAATTAGCATTAAGACATTTCTCTTGCTATTATTAGTTGAAATTGTGTCGTTCTTTGTGTGATAAATAAGTATATTAATTGGATCATGTCGAATGTTTCTTTCCTACCTCCCACACATCTAGGTGCCGAGAGAGAGGTTCGAGCCTCTCACAATTATACCAATGAAAATTTTTTCATTACTTCACTCTATTTCAGTACTAGTAATAATATAGCCCCCTGGTGGCTACCACCCCCCCTCGTATTATACACAACTTTTCATGGAAAATTTAAATATTTTGTGATGTAAAGGTATATAATAGTCTACCATTGCTGACTACTGCAACTGATCCTAATTTCTTACTCTCTTGTTGCTATTTTAAGAAGTCCGAAGCATATATTCCTTTACCATAATGTAACAATTATCAAAAAATTTTCAGGAAATTTTAATCGATATCTACTGTTTCAAATATAAGCTATTAAAATGTTTTGTTTAACCCTCCGCTAGGTGAGTTTCAAAAAGATCCATCCATACGGCCACCGCATCTCTCAGATACAACAGCTCGTGCTCACATTTGAAGAGAATTTAATCATTTTATTGGTGAGATTTGACATTAAAACGTAATGTTATATCTAAAATATTGACATAAGACACAATATTGGTTACTGATACTCTTCAATTAGTTTTACTTATGGAACAATATCAACCTATCAAAATAATGGATTATTGCTGAAATAACAGATAACAGATAGAAGTACCTATCTATCTGTACCACAAAAGGATCCAATGGTGTCAGAGAAAAAAATAATACAAATCAAAGGTGCTGTGTTAAGAAAAGGGAGGGAAATAAGGAATGTAGTCCAAAAAGAGGTTCATGTAGTAATTCAAATATTAAGAACAAAAAAAAAAAAAAATGATAAAAATTATTATTTTTTTTTAAACAACCAATTAAAAAATTTAAATCTATAAAAAAAAAAAAAAAAAAAAAAAACGATGCACCAAGAATGAGTTGACCGATAAAGACAACAATTGGTGGATAGAAAGATTATGTAGAGAATAGAAAATGATTAAAATTTTAGAAAAATGTAATGATTTATTTCAGAGTAATATAGTTACAAAGTAACGAGCTTAATAAGGTGTTCATCCACTTCTAGCCTGGATGCAAGTTGCAACACGACGTGAAATAGAGTGATAAAGCGCCCTTATGGTCTTCTGCAGTATTTCTTGCCAAATTTGCTTCAATTGTCGGGTCAGGTCATTAACATTCCATGGCAGAAGCAGTCCCCCTTTTATCATATCCCAGACATGCTCGATTGGAGAGAAATCTGGTGAGCTGGTAGGCCAAGGGTTTGACAAGTTGTAAGACAGTTCATAGTAACATGTGCCGTATGTGGTGTGGTATTATCTTGCTGAAAAATAAGGTCAAGGTACTTTAAAAGGAACCGTAGCAAAACAGTTCTCAGAATTTCGTTGACGTACCTCTGTACTATAAGTATAACTCTAATAACATTTAAAGGGGTCCGGCTGTCAAAGGAAATTGCACTTCATACCATATCTCCTGTTTAATAACCTGTGTGGTGCGCAATAGTGAAAAAAGGATCGGCACGCTGTCCTAGGCGTCTCCAGACACGTCTTCGATGATTATCAAGACAATGTTGGAAACGGGATTCATCACTAAGCACTATATGCCCCCAGTCAGCATGATTTCATTCAGATCGAGCCAAACACCACTGTAATATGGCTCGACAGTGTGTAGGTGTGATTGGCACTTAACGTAGTGATCGTTACGAGGGTAAATTTTGCTCTTTCAGCCGTCTGTGAACGGTCATGATGGACACTCTCGTGAGGGTCGCCCGTCTGATAGTTGATTACGATGAATCAGGCGCTGTGACAACTGATCCGACAATCATTTTGACCTTCATATCTGTTGTGGCCCTAGGCCGACCGCTACCATCATGACGCTTAAATCTGCCACTGTCCACCCGTTCTTGCCAGTATCTTCTAATTGCCGCATCGCTTCGACCAATATGATGAGCGATTCTCCAATTTGCTGAACCTGCCTCTTTCATTCCAATGAAACGACATTTGTCGAATTCTGAAGATTTCTCGTAAGAGCTCGATTCCTGCTGCGAGGCATTTTTTAGTCATTCACAGGTATCCTAAATCACAATGAGAGAGAATTTTTCACCAGATTGAGAATCGCTTCTTATAGACACCTGCTTAATTAAACTTAATTCTGAAAGCATTTTAATAACAAATTATTTTGACATAAATTTGATACCATTAGGTACACGTGTATGCTACACACGTAGTAAATTTTTAAGACAAAATGTAGAAACTGCTATTTACATGCAAAACGCATCATAAAGGTATAGTGGTTAGTTATCCCTGTCAATTTTACCTTTTTTACATTTTTGAACTTATTTGTTGCAGTCTTCATAAAATATCATACAATGTTCAAGGCTCTTGAATTTTTCACATTTTATACAAGGAAATGTTGATAGACTTCTTTTCTTGATCGCCTAACAAAGGGAACAGTACTTTATTTTCAAACTTCTTGGTGTTGTTTCTCTTGACAGGGGCTATAAGGCCAATCAAACCGAACCCTTATCGGGGCGGCATTTGGATCGAATTTGAATATATATATATATATATATATATATTGTTACAGAAAAGTTGATATATTTTTTCTGTAATACTATTGAGTGTGAATTTGGCATTTTTTTTTATTAAATATACTTTATTTCCTTATTTTGTAATCTATATGTTTAATGTCAGTTTTCTTTTATGTTGAAACTTGAAGGGTTCGAGGGCAGGAATATATCCTAAATAATGATATTTTTACACATCTTTCACTATAGTATCTTTCTCCCCATCCTGAAGTGGGGTCACAATGGTCATTCCTTCCACCCACACGATGTTTAGTGTCAGCTATCCAAAAGGGGAAAGGGGTAATACGTTTTTGGAGGAGAGCATCAAAAAATGTTTTTAGTTTTGGGTGTAGTTACTATAAGTTAAAATAAACACTTGTGATCCCCATCATCAGTTAACTCTTTTTCGAAGAAATTGGCCTACTGGAATGGACAATTCCTTCTCCTACATTTTACTCGTTTGAAGTAATAACTGTTAACTACGTTCTTAATTTGGAATTATTTTGTATTTTTTAAGACTTAAAATTTATATTTATATGTATATAATTATAGTTATGCTGATTTTTTGTTCGTTATTGAAACTTTGTAAGTGTGTATCTATACGGAAAATTTTTCTTTTTAAATTATAATTTTTATCTTTGGGGAGAGGGCATTTTTCATTTTTGTCCAGAGCGGCAAAATTGCTAGAGCCCGCCCTGCTCTTGAACAAGACGTTGTATATGAACGAGGCATATGAATGTTATTCTCAGACCGTCATCACAGAAGACTTCCTTTGCGCAGCATATCTCAAATGCATCTCTTCAGCGTAAGCTAGAAGTGTAGGGTTTGCAAAAGTAAAAGACATTTTTGATTCTTAATATGACTTTATTAAGAATAGAACTTAAATGTCTAACAATTTAGATAAATTTAATTTAGCGAGAATCTATAATGAACAAACACATAGTGATAGTTAAACCGAATCGCCTAATTTAGACCACTTTCTCTAAGTTATAATTATTTAATCCGCATATTCTCACTTCTAATAATATTACGTCCTAATATCAAATAATCATTCCTACCTTAATCCAAACTTAGATTCAATCTTTATATGGAAACGTCTGGACGCGCGTGCAATGGTATGCACATTGTTTTAATGGCTTGTTTTCCAGGTAACTTCATGATTGGCTGTCAATTCATTTTAGTCTCTTTCACACATACCATTTCCCAAAATTGCCATCTCACTTAATGAAACTTCTGTTATTTAAAAGCTATCTTATTTGCATTTCTTTTCCACATTTCGCTTTTTGGGTTTTGGTTGGAAAAGAGTTGCCATTAATCTTGGCCCCCATAGAACCCAGAGATTATGTTAAAGAAAAGACCCGTGGGCCCATCACAAAGTTGCAAAATACTTGTTTCGAGTTATTTTAGTATAAAACTGTAAACTATGTTCTATGTCACAGAATAACATGATGATTAATTAAACAGTAGAAAGCGATTAAAAATTACGTTGTTGGGCGCGCTGCATCTACCAGATTCAAACCCCCTCATCCAGTCTGAAATGCGAAGTGGTCAATCGCATCCTTAGCACTGAACCCTAGTACAAAAATCAGATAGAAGATGTTCCCGTTCACAGTGTGGACGTGTCACCAAAATTAATTTTATTATGCCTCTCAAAGATGCGCGTGCCTAACAGAGGGTTAATACTATAATCCTAAAATACAATGCAATAAATTCACATATAAAATAAACAAGTGCCATATGTAGTTATAATTCAAGTTCTAATCTAGTATTTTGGACTGATAACCGTTCTCAAAATATATTGATGTATAATTACAGTACCAATTAACCTAGAACGATTACTAAGGTTAATGGCGCAGTTTATGTCTTTAAACTATCGAGTTAAGGCCTAATATTTTTGCTGATTTTTTAAATACAAAACCATTAAAATGTTTTTATAGAATTAGTTTAGTTTTGAAGTCTACATTTCATTATATTCAAAGCTATAAAAAAAGCTTACTTATTACACTAGGAATAATCACTTTTTGAAGATAATTTCTGAATTGATGGTTTACCGTCATATAACGTGTTAAAAAATTATTTTAAAAGTCCTAATAAATTTTAACAATATTTTAAGTTAAAAATGATTGATGCTTATTTAATTTCTTCAAGTGATTATTGATCTACTCAAACAAATGTTTCTCCAATATTTTTACCCACAAAAAATCGTTTGTATATATTAATAACGTACTTTTAATCTAATGAAAAATATCAGCAAAAATATAGCTGCTGGTTTCATCTTGATAACTAATTTGTATTAATAAAATCATTTTACCGACAAGCGTAAAACCATTCTAATTTATTTTACCATAAAAATGAAAAGCAAAAAAAAAAGTTATTTTTTGCTGGTATGATTTAATTTTTTCATTACTTACGAGCGTTTTAAACTATTAACAACATTCATTTTTAATAAATGAATGACATGCATTATTGCATGAAATCCCCAATTAAATACTAATTTGCTAAACGACAGCTGTTCTTATTCTTCTAATGAAAAGAGGTACATTTTTTAGTTGTTTTCGGGTAAAAGAATTTTTAATTAACGGAATCTTATTTGAAGAAAAAGCAAAAATAAAAAGGCAACCAAATATTGATTAATGGATTGTGAGTGCAGCATTTTTTTATATTCTTTTAGAATTTTTCTTCTAAAAAAATGTTTTTAGCTGATTTATGATATATATGGTTTGATATGACTCAGAAAAAAGTGAAATGTATCGTTACATTTTGGTTTAAGACCAATTCAATTAGTATTCTTTCACATTCGATTGGAACGTGAAAGGAAAATTAACTATTAATGAGACTTAAATTTAAATTAATAAAGTTAAATATTTTTCTTGCTTTGTTTTCCTTTATTGTAACAAGTAATGTATATAAAAAAATTAAGTCAGTTCTCCTACTTCGTTAGAAAAACTTACTGGCACCATCTGTTGCAGATAAATTTAACTACGTCAGAAATAACGCAGAATAACTTTAAAGTAAAAAAAAATAATATTTAATCAATGTATTAGTATTTGAAAAAACCGTATTAACATTAAGTGTCATCATATACAAGCTTAAAAAATGTATTTGAGTTTCAGTGGATGAATGAAAAATGTTTTATTAACGATTGAAAATTTGAACTATATTTATTCTTTTTCTCTCTCTATATATAGGCAGAGAGTGAACTAATAGTAGGAACTGAGAGAGAGAGAAATTAAGCGTTCATGTAAGAAGTAATAAAAAATTCCAATGCCATAATTTTAATTTTTAATATTTAAGAAATAAATTCTAAATTTTGGAAAACACACGTTTGTGAGATTCTTCTGAAGTGTCAAATAGACTGATTTTATAATCTAATCATTATTAATATTGTTTTGGATTTGTATTAATTTGAATTTACATGAGAATATTTTGGTACATCAAACTTTTTTACCAACTCGCACTGATAGGCTAAAACAAAATGATATGTCTGTTCTAAATTTATTCATCATCAGGCTTTATGCCTGCCTTTTGAGGAAAATTCAGAAATAATTTCTCATTAGATTATTTTTTTTAAATAAATTGGTTTTATTATTTTCCGAATTGATAATAAAGGTTTGTGTATCTTATATAGAAAATATATAGTACCCAAAACTGAAAAAAAAAAAAAAAAAATTATAAAGATATTTTTAAAATTTTTTAAAAAAAATTATTAAAAAAAAATATTTTACCAAAAAATAAAAAAAAAAAAAAAAAACTTCGAAGGATAATTGTAGAGTTTTATAAAAAAAAATATTTCTAATCAATTGTTTAAATTATTTCGAATAAACTATTAAATATGTTGGGGAAAATGATTTATAGAAGAAACTGTAAGCAAATGTGTTTGTTTAATATTACTAAGAGTCATTAAGAACTATTTAACTGTGAAATAAAATAATTTTTCTAAGTCGATGCAATTATTTTTTTTTAAAAAAAAACTATATTTCAAGCGTAAAAATTGTATGAATTAAGTAGTTGAAAGACATATGTTGTAAGACATATTGAAAAATATAGACATTTTTGCACACGTAAATAAAGACATTCTTAAAAAAGGAACAACTTAGAATGTTCCAGACTCATGTCGCTAAATTTTATTAATAAATGTTATTCAAAAGAAAATTAAATTTATCAATAAGCAATAAAATATTAAAATAAAATAAAAATTTATATATATTTTTTATAAAGTTTATATTATTTGGAGTTTGAAATACAGATACAAAAAAATTTATTCTAAGGATAATATTTTTTAAATATTGTTATATATATATAAGTTTTTGTTACTGGAGAGTTCTCTTAAACCTTCAACTGTGAATTATTTATTCATCTATGAAAGGATGGACTATTTTTAGTCGTTATTTATAATAGCTATAAAAATTGTGTTAATGGAACGTATGAGAAACATTATGTTCGTATAAGATATGACACTAAAAAAACGAATTAGGATATTTCAAAACATAAAAAATTAGACTATGTGAAGAAATGGCGTCTTCCAATGCATAAATATTATTAAAACTATGTCCAACATGATAAAAGTGTGTGATCCTCACAATTATGTAGAAAAAGTTAAACGTTACCCGCGTTTGAAGGGTTAATGCTCATGCATACTAAAAATTTTGTATTCTTGAAAGCAAAGGAATCTGTGAATTTTTTGCAACACTTATCTAATCAAAACTACTGCATAACTTGAAATACAATAAATAAAGTGAATACTACAATTGTAAAAGCAAATGTGATTTTTTTTTTTGAAATTATACTTTTTTTAGGGCGTTAGAGATATAGGATGAGGGTAAATTTTTACAATTGCCTCGCACCCCGTCACGGATGTGAAGCAGAACCATCACGGATGCGAAAATCCTTTGTCAAGAAATATGCAGAACGGGACAGATCATTCCCGCCTTCGACCCCCTCCCCATATTATTGGTCCAATTGTTCCTGAGCGGGGGTGTTTAAATTTATTTAAACCATGATTATCTCAGGCTTGGCTGGTCCGATTGACTGAAGGTTAGTATCGTTCAACTCTGCTCGTGACCGCCTTTCGTCCTTGGTCCAACTTGCCCTGCTAAATATTTTTAGAAAGATTTTAATCTTGTTCCGCCAAAGAGGTATAACTTCTTTCGTGCTTACATAAGTACACACACACTTTTTTTTTCTAAATTTGCAAAAATCTTACAAATTATTAAAATAAAAATAAAATTCCTTTTAAAAATGCTATAAAAATACATATATAGAACACTTTTTATTTATTTATTCTTTTATACATACAGTAATACCTAGAATTTAGCGTTAGGTGGGGATGAGTGATAACCGCCTAAGTCACACACAAATTCGCGTAATGTGGGGTATGCTTTCGTATATAAATACAAGTAAATTACTTTTAGTTGGGGCCACAGATGAAGAAAACCAAAAATTTAGAAAAAAAAGTTCATAAAATAATAAATAACGCGCAAACAAAATCGCAAACCATAGTTATTTTGATGAAGAATGTTTAAAAAATTTTAACAAAGTTGTCTGTCGGCTTTAAGATTTTTTCCTCATAATTTCCTTGTAGCATTCTAATAACTTTTTTTATTCCTTGTTTTGTTGACAAAATACGCTCTTTGTTGCAAACTGTTCTTTCTAAAATTTGAAAAAAAATGTTATTTTTTTTTATTAAACCGAGGTCTTCTGTAACATTTTCAGTTGTCTTTCGACCTTATTATTGAAGTAGGTCTAAATACTCAAGTTCTTCAATGTCTTCTTGTTGCTTGTGAATTTTTATGAGATTATCAATCACCAGCTTATGATTTTGAGAACTCAGTTATTCTTAAACATCATCACTAGCCACTTCTAAATGTATTTGCCTGGAAAGATCGACAACTTCTTCAATCACATTACCAATTTCATTAGGTTCTGGCACTGATTCCACCTCAGTTTCCGTGATAAAAAAGAAAAAGAAAACAGACGAAACAACGAGATCTGAAAATCGCGTAATTCCGGATTCGAGTATGTCGGGGTAAAACGCGTAAGTCGAGGTATTAGTGTATTTTATAAAATTCCAATAAATGCAATAATCAGTTGTGACGGGCTCATGCGTCTTTTCTGTAACATAACCTCTGGGTTCTTTGACGGCCAAGATTAATGGCAAATCTTTTCCAACCCAAATCCAAGAAGTGAAATACGATAATGAAATGCAAATAAGATAGCTTTTAAAAGAACAGAAGTTTCAGTAAGCAGGATGGCAATTTAGGGAAAGTTATGTTTGGAAGAGATACGAATGTGAATTGACGGCCTATCGTAAAGTTACCAAGATATCGAGCCATTACTACAAGGTACATACCATTGCACGCACGCCCAGGTGTTTCGTACCATGATAGAATCTAATTTTGGATTAAGGTAGGACTGATTATTATATATTAGAACTTGTAATATTATCAGAATTGAAAATAGGCGGATAATATAATTATTTAGATAAGTGGTCTAAGTTACGCGATCCAGTTTAACTATTGCTGTGTGTTTTGGTTTATTAGATTCTTACTTATTAAAATTTATTTAAATTATTAGAGATTTAAGTTATATTCTTAATAAAGTCATATTAAGAATTTTAAAATGTCTAATCACATTTTGAGAATTTCACACCTCTAATTCACGCTGACAATCAAAGATATGGTCACCATAGAGCAACCATATCACACATTATTTAGGAAATGTTATTATAAACTTCATATGATTAGAATTATTACTCGTGAATTCAAAACTTCAGGTAAAAGGGATATCTAATGAGATTAACAGTTCATGAACAGCAGTATTTTGAAGTATATTATATATTATTTTTCAGACTTTTTTGCTACTGAATAATTTTTAAATGATTAACAAATTTACACTCTCTCCTTTTAAGTTAGGAGAAGGGAGTGCCAACTCATATGTCATCCTTGTCACTTGACAGTGATTAGGAAATACAATATCCATCGCCAAAACTTTGCATCAGAGTGAGAAGTAAATTAAAATCGAATCTATCAAAACTGTGTCCCCTTTTAACACACCTAAATTCCTTTTTGAAAGAAATCTTAACAAATACTGCATATCTGCACTCCCTTATTATTTTTCCGAAATTTATCCCAAAGTTACCTCTATTCAGAGTTGTTTTATTCTTTTTTATGCATCTCCGTCGATAGGATTCGCTTCTAATCCTCGAAATCCGATAACATTCCAATACTGGTAACGTCATGATCCGGAAAACAAGACTTATACTTTGCATTATTGCGTTATGTGATCGTGGACCATAGATCAAATTTTCTCATCCCAGAATTTGTATTCAGCTCGAACCGAACTAATGCATTGATTTCATTCAAGTCATCGTCTCATAATAAAGCCCAGCTTCTCATGAATCACTGCTTTATCGTGTCCGTAAATAATATCCTGGCTTGTCTGTACGCGGAATTGATTTATGCAGTTTGTGAAAGATATATCCGTATGATTTTCTTGTAAATATTAGTTTTGTTTATTTGTGTATAGAATTATAAATTTTTACGCTAAATTATGACATATTTTTTAAAAAAATATATAGTATTAAGTTGATAGTATAAAAAAAGACAGAATTTACGTGTACGAAAAAAAATAAGGGGAAAAAAGGTGGAGTAGCATTTTGAATGCACTAATGTTTTGCAAAATATAAATTGAGAAAAACCACTTTAAAGTTTATAATTCTGAAAAAATAATTATAATAAGTTTAAACAAACTTAAAATACCACTTTAATATATTAGTTATATATTTTTCTTTAAAATAAGTTTTTGTTTTATATTTTTTTGAAATTATTCCTATATATTTTTTGAAATGATCAATTTATAGAGAGTGTTAATTGCACAAGAAAATTCAAGAAAAATGTTAAAAATTTTTTTTATTTCAGAGACAGAAATTTTAGTTTTTTTCTTAACATAATATTGAATTATTATATTTGTATGAAAAACATATAAGGAAGAAAAACTGAAATTATGAAATTATTAATAAAATATGCTTTAATTCAAAAATTTTACATGCAAACATTTCACAAAAAAGAAAAAAAAAACATTATTGTATTGCCGCGATAATATCCTGCTTTATATATTGCACATTCTATTTTTATAGTTATTATTCCTCTTTGTAAAAAGATTTTTTTTTATCAAAACGCTTTTTTTAGCTTTTTTTTCTAAAAAGGGGATGTGAACGAATTGCCTAATTTGTTTTCAGATGAAGTTTTATCCAACTTTTAATTTTCCGATATATACACAAGTGATATATCAATCGAAAGATAATAATGCAAAGAATAAGATTAAATAAAAATTTAAAAATACGATAGTTCAATCATTTTTGGGGGGTACTAAGTTTCTTTAAGTTTATTCAAATCACAAAGTAATAAATTACAATTTAAAAATACTACTATCAATATCTATATTTAAGGTTTCCGACTAGGTTGAAAGAGTAATTTTTAGGTATTTGATATTAGAGCCATTAGAAAAAGAAGAAATATATATATATTAATATTAAGGAAGAAGGAATAATTTATAAAATTAGAGAGCTTTTCAAGTTGTTTTTATTGTATTTACTTTATATAACTTATAAGAATATTTTTTATAATATATTTTTTTGAAGAAAGAATTTTTCATGATAACTTGTGCATGAGAAACGGGATAATTCCATAACTATCCAATCAAATCCAATGAAATTTATAACATGTTTGTTATGAGCCCTTCAAAGTGCAGGTTTCAAGATAGTTACATTTAATCATATTTTACAGCCATTTTTGCCTTAGAACATACAGTAATTTTGACGAAAAATCATTAACATCAAATTTAAATGCTTATAAAATATTTATCTCTTAAAATATTTGTGTCTTGTGACACTTCAGATGGATCAAGGATTATATCAATGAAATTAAAATTGTATCATGTCTAATGCATTTTCATTTATCTCGTTTTTCTTAACTTCCAAAATTTTGCTAAAATTTCATAAAATTATTTTTTTTCAAAACCAAAGGGTGTTATGGGTTATATGTTATTTATTTAATAAGTATGACTCTTTAAACCTATTTATGTTCTTTAAAACAATAAAACTCTCTTAAAAATGTACTTTTTTAAAATTGGTCTCCCAAACTAGGAGAATAAGCCTTAAGTCTTTCAATGATGACGTAATTATGAATCAACAATTAACAATTCCATATTTAACCCCTTCAGGACCGGCGAAAGGAAAAAGAAGCGTTCTCAAAGCCCGCACGTTCCAAGAGTATACGCACGCCCGGAACCGGGCGAATTTTCCTGCTACGTCTAATTTTATTTAAAAATTCATATATAATCTTTAATGCAATCAAATATAAGCGAAAAATTACATTTTACTATCGTTGATTATATCTGAATATACGGTACAAAAACTTTCGCTGTATTTAAAAAAGGAAAAAAAAATGTTTTTATTTTAATAAAAAAAAGTACTTTTTTCGCCTCAAAAATTAAAATGAATTAAACGCAACACTTACAAAATACTGTGTGTGGCAAATCCCAAACTCTCACATTAAGTGGTTTTAGCTTGAACTGATACAAACATTTTAAGTAACAGCTAATTATCCTTTTTCTTTAATTAATCCTCATATTACATAAGTTTTCTTAGTATCATATTAGTATCATGTTTTTCTTCTTATGGTTATGGTTCCGATAGCAACGAAAAAGAAGTTTCTTCTTACTCAATTAAAAATGAGTCATCGTATTTGTTCTTAAACATCAGCTTTTTAAATGTCTTTATTTATTAAAATTATTGTTGCAAATACGAACCACAAATAAAATGAATACTGAAAATATTATTATGAATGTCTGATGTCAATACACTAATAACTCTAACTTAGTCAAAACGTAAACAGAAATCAAGAATACAATAAATCACTAACACTTTAACGCCCAATTCTCTCGAAAAATCTTAACATGTGCAGTTGCTTACATTCATAAATATACTGGATTTAATTTTTATTTTAAAAATTTAGTCGAGAAAGCACATATTAAAGTTCAAATTTTTGTGCAACATTGTTCGAAAAAAAACGCCATTTAGTGCCTTGCAAAAATTAATATAAAAACGTTCCAAACTCAGATAACACCGTTGTGATCATTGGCCTCTGAGCATGGAAAGCGTAATTACATATATGATACCGTGGGGCTGTAGGGTGAAACGCGTGATTACTTATACGTGATAATGGTCCTGAACGGGTTAAATCATACGTGAACACATTATAGAGATCCCAAAATCACGTCTAAATAAAATCTTAAGCCTAATCAAATCTTCAAGATTCAATTAGGCTTAAGTTTGAGAGATTCGTTATATTTTCCTTTCATGAAGTCAAGTAATTAACTTCTGTTTTTCAAACTACTAAAAATTACTGTACTTTTGGCTTTTTCAAACATTACAAGATTATTTACTTCAAATTTGAACTGATAATTACAAAAAAGAGACGCCTTCATGTACAAGAAATAAACACTTTCTTAGAAATGATAATTTACAACAAAAAAAAAAGAAAAAAAAGAAGAAATGAAATGTTAATAATTTAAATTGATTAGTTAGAAGGAAAATAATTTGACATATATAACATATATTTATCTACATATTTTTGAAAAATCATAAATTTTAAACTTCAGTTATCCATTAAAGATAACATGAAAACAAATAAAACAAAACAATGAATACTAACGCATGAATTTTATTCTAAGTTTGATTTTTTTATTTCATTTTTTTATAAAATTCATCTCTTTTATGCGATAGAATATAAAAATTTGCTCCTCTAAGAATATCTGTACTATATACTAAGAGAGAATAAAGCAACTATAGTGTTCAAACTTTTAGAAATCACAGATAGTGTTCCAAAATAAACAATGAAGTTAGAAGAAAAGAAATCCTTGGAAAAGTTTGTTAGGATGGTGAAAAGAAGTCACGCGATAGTAAAAAAACATCAAACAACACATTCCATAAAGACTTTTCTTTATTCAAGCTGTTCGATAAAGCTTCATTCTTTAGAAGCAAGTTTTATAAAAGTTTTCGTTAAGAAAGAGACGACTGGTGTTCTAAAAATGTTTAATACTGATGTGAATAGATGTTGTTTAAAGTTATAACTGTATAAATATAAAAAAAGAAATAAAAATAAGGTGGACATACTGAAACGATATAGACTGATATAATTTTTCTAAAATTCTCTTTTAGTTATATAAGGTGGCTAACAACTTTTTATATTAATAAATATTTCTCTATTAATGAATATTGGTTATGTAATTTAAATTAAATTACTATTATCCCGTTTTTCTTAACCTAAAAAAAAAATTGCTAACTTTTCCTAAAAACAATATTTTTTTTTCCAAAATAAAGGGCAATGTATGTTAGTTATTTAATAGTTATGACTTTTTAAGCCTATTTATGTTCTTTAAAACAATAAAATTATTTAGAAAATTAATTTTTGAAAAATTTATCTCCGAACCTAGTCGGATACTTTAAATATCTGCAGACTGAAAATTACAAATTTAAAGTGGTTGATAATTTTAGCAATATTTCGGCTCAAATATTAATATTCTTAACGTCATTGGTGTTGAAATTAAAAGACGTATTATTGCTGCTAATCGCTATCTTCATGGTCTAAGACAGCGTTTCTCAAACTGTGGGCCACGCCCTCCTTTGGGGGGCGTCATAACTCTACGAGGGGGGCACGAGCATATTAAAAAGTCGAAAACAAAAGGTCATTTAAAAATTATTAATTTACTGAAAGTAAACAAAGAAAATACTTTCTGATATAATAAAATATATAATACACATTTACATTGATATAATATAATTATACATGTATCAGTACCGTATAGTGTATATTTGATTATTAATTTAACAAATACTAAGTTAAGAACAAGTTTAATAATTATCAGTGACCCCATGGGCTTGTATGAACACTTATTTTGATAATTTATACGGTTCATAATTAATTCCTTAACTGCCGATTAAAAGTTACGTAATTCGCTTCCCAATGCCACCGTTTACCACGTAGACGAGCGTATTTTGATGTTTTTTTTAGACGGCGGCGGGGCGGCGGAGAAATAAATAAGCAAATCCTCTGAAATAAGTAAATCCTTCGCAAACACTGTTAAGGTCCTTTTATCACAGTCCAAAGCCTTCGGAATAATTTTATGGATGGCACTGCACAGAAAAGATCGTACTTCGAAAAGACGTTTATATACGTACAGTAAATTAATGCTTTGGCTGAGTGAGACGTTTATATACTTCAGTGGCACATAAGAGGTTAAAGTCGTATAGTAGCTTTAGTGTCATAAAATTATAGAATTCAGTACATTGTTATTGTATGGAGGGGGGCGCGATGAAAAGGATGATTGAATAGTGGGTCGCGTATATTGAAAGTTTGAGAAGCACTGGTCTAAGAGCTTTTTTAAAGTCAAAACTAATTAAAAGAAACGCTGTATATATATATATATATATATATAACAATAATCAGACCCGTATTTATCTATGGATCAACTTGGACTACGTCAAGTACGTCTTGGACGTACTATCAACTTGGACTAAGTCACAAATTGAACAGCTAACCATCTTTGACCCAAAAATTCTTAGAGATATCTTTGGTGCTGTGAATGAGAATGGATTGTGGAGACAATGGCATAATTTTGAGTTATACAAGCTATTTAAAGAAAAGCAGATGTCATTAAATACATCAATATTGGCCTTTTGATGTGTTCGCGGGATACATCTGCCGTATGACCCTCTTATCTTTGAAGTTCAGAATTCTCAATTACAAACCTATTAGAACTAGAATTAGGGGTAGACCAAAATTGAGGCGGGATGATTGTGTAGAGGAATATTTTAAAGATTTAAAAGTTTATTAAATGCAAAACTCTCACTGGGCAAAGGTTGGAATGGTTCTTGGGAAGGCTTTGGCCCATCCAGAGCTGTCGTGTCAAAAGAAGTAGAAAAAAAAAGTAGATTATTTAAAATTAATCTAGTATTGATTTTACTGAAGTTTAAAATAAACTTGGTTTATTAACCCATTTTATCCCTCTGTCCACACTATAAAGAGGATAGCTGAAAAATATCATGTGGGAATTATTATTTGTATGATGTGAATATTTTGACAATTGGAACATGTAGGAATAGGTATTAGCTTCTTCCAGCCTAAGTTATGTGTCTCACCCCCTCACCCTTCCTCTGTAAATTTTGCTTATTCATCGCATTAACGGGAGTTGTTTGTATCATGTCTTTGGGATTGCAGTATTGTTTTTCTGTTTAATATGAACACTTGGATGGGCATTGTTTATGTGATATTATTCCGTTGGGATCCTGGTGGTTAATAAGAGCGATATTGTTCTTAGGTAAGTTTTTGAAAATTACCGTAAAATCCGGCGTATAACGCGCACTTTGAACACAAAGAATAAGATCGAAAATTAAGGGTGCGCGTTATACACCGGGTATAAAAACGATAGCTTTAAAAAAAACAAAAAGGATGAGTATTAAAAAACATTTACATCTAGATGTATCGAAACACTCTTTATTTTAAAGAAACCACTTGCCTTATGAACAAGAACAGTTGTAGTTCTAGAAGTATACTATTTTTTTCAAAGTTTGGGATAATACCTCGAATAAAATACTTCAAAACATAAAAAAATGTATATTAATATTTCAGATTTTTTCGTTTAAAAGGGGGTGCGCGATATACGGCGAATATACCTAAAAATTAAAAAAATTAGCTTGAAAGTATAGGTGCGCGTTATGTACCGGTGCGCGTTATACGCCGGATTTTATGGTATATATTTTTTAATTGTTCTCAAAATAGGACAGTGGAACAATACGCATGCAATTGACGCGTTCTTTCTCTCTTTATAACGAAGAGAAAAAAAGAAAAATAATAATAATAACTTCGCTTCTAGTGTTTCACTCCTGCTTAGTTATGTCAGTGCAAAGGTTTTTGAACTTAGAGGAAGCATTAGAATTATTAGATAATTTCAATTCAGATGAGAGTGATATTACAATTGGTGTGTTACCAGCAGTTATTGCTGTGTTACCAGATACCAGTGAACTAACTGACGAAGAAGGGGATGGTAATAAAGTAAATACTAGAGTGAGATTATTATAAACGATGTTCCTGGGTCTTCGGAGGATAGAAGTGGAGATAGTTCCCAGCCTGAATCGTTCATAAGCTCTAGTGTTTCAATAACAAAGAGCAGAAAAAAGGCTAAAGAACATCAGTCATTATAGATAAAGAATAAATCACCGCATTATCAAAATGGATAACACAGGTCGACTCAACTGCCAAGGACTAGCTCCAGTAGATTGAAACTGCATTGAAAGATAAAACCCTATCAGAGCTTTTTGAGCAGTTTTATTCCAGTGAAGCTTACAATCTCAAAGCAAAATAAATTAATGCGATAGAGGCAACAGATGTAATAAACGGACACGACTTCCTGATCACTGCTGACGAAATACGTGTTTTTATAGTAATTTTGCTTCTAGCTGCTTATCATTCAAATACCTATAAACGTGATTATTGGTCAGATGATGAAAGCTTGGAATTACCCTGGTGAAGAATTCCATGCCACGAAACTGCTTCCAAAAGTTGAAATCTTATTTACACTTTGTAAACAATGGAACTGTAAATCAGCATGTCCAGGATCGATCCTTCAAAATAAAACATTTATTTGCCTTACTCGATAACAATTTATGAAATTTGGAGGCGAGTATGAGGTCACAAAGATAATGTTAACGGGAAGATGCCAAATTTGATAAATTCTTACAACAAACATATGGGCGATGTGTGTGGATCCTCACGAATGGTTGGCTGGACTTCATTCTATTAAAATTCGTAGGAAAAAGTGGTACTGGCCCCTTTTTATACGTTCACTGGATATGATTATTGTTAACGCCTGGATAATTTATAAAATTCTCAACAAAGATGAAGTCTGAAACTTGAAGGAGTTCTGAAGAGCTGTAACAACCGTTTATCTAAAAAAAATGTGATAAGAACAAAAGGTAGACCTAGGAAAAGAGGAAGAGAGGACTACAAAGAAAAGCCAAAAACATACTATGGCAAATGTGACAAAACGCTTTGGCAGGCTTGCTCTGGAGCTTTGCAGCAAAAGTAGAGAGAAATTTAACCGAAAAGTGAAATAGTTTGTAAAGAAGAAAGTATCATTTAAATAAAATAAAATTTTGTACTCGGAAATATCTTTTTATCATTGAAGAGAACACTTAATACCTGTAAGGGCAAATTTTATTCCCTTTATCTCAGTGTCCTATTTAGAGGACGGGTAAGATTTCTTATATAAAATATATAATTTTTTTCAAATTTGTTACATTTCATTTGCTTAGGTTTATCTTGCAGAAAATATAATTTTACTCAATTTTGAATAAAATAAATAAATTGTGATGAAACGGGTTAATTTCCTCAAGAATGAGTTTGAGCTTCGTAACACATGAATACCTTATGAATTATACATAGTGTAGTAGTCAATACAGACACATCAGTATACAATACAGCCATCCATATAAATACTCATCAATATTACTCATATGTATCTCTCAGCCATGACTTTTATTTCACCATTTCTCCTTATATACTAGTATTTTATTTCACCATATTGTATTATCCGAGTACTTTTATTTACAGTTCTCGAATTTTTCTTTGTTTACATAAATAGGTTTTTATAGTAATGCACTTTCAGTATAACAAGTTTAGTAGAATAAGTCAAGAAAATTTATTATTTGAAAAGAAATCTTTGATATATATCGTAATGAAAAACAAATTAACTTTCAACTGAGCGTAAATAAATAACCATTAATTACACTTTTCTTTACTTCTTAGCTTCTTCAGCGTTTGTTTTAAGCAGTTTTATGTATCAATATAAAGTTTTAAGAGCTCATAAATCCTAAGACCCTCTTAAATTTCATTACTTCACTTTTGAAACTGCAACAATGAATCATTTTTAAAGCTCCCTAAGTCCGGCAGAAAATGGAATGGAAATATAGAAGTTGTGATAAAATATTAGAGCTTTACCTTTTAAACGATTTTTATTGTTCTTTTTTCTAGATTTTGATCTTTTTGAGCACAATTGATCCATCATAGGTTATCTATTAATTCTAAATATTTCAGATTTCTATCTTTCTAAGCAATTGATCTATCATATGCTATCCATTAATTCTAAATATTTCGGATTTCTATCTTCCTAAGCAATTGATCGATCATATGTTATCCATTAATTCTTAATATTTCGGATTTCTATCTTCCTAAGCAATTGGTCTATCATATGTTATCCATTAATTCTTAATATTTCGGAATTCTATCTTCCTAAACAATGTATCTATCATATGTTATCAATTAATTCTAAATATTTCGGATTTCTATCTTTCTAAGCAATTGATCTATCATATGTTATCCATTAAGTCTAAATATTTCGGATTTATATCTTTCTAAGCAATTGATCTATCATATGCGATCTATCAATTCTAAATATTTCGGATATCTATCTTTCTAAGCAATTGATCTATCATATGCGATCTATCAATTCTAAATATTTCGGATTTCTGTCTTTCTAAGCAATTGATGTATCATATGCTATCTATCAATTCTAAACATTTCGGATTTCTATCTTTCTAAGCAATTGATCTCTATCATATGTCATTCATTGATTCTAATTATTTCGGATTTAATTGAGTCTAAAACTAGCACTGTTAGGTGGCAGAAAAAACGTCAATTTCTTACAAATAGTGAAATAATTTATTTATTCTGCTCCATACATCTTTCGGTCCACCATGAATGCTTTAAAGTTAGTAGTTAGAATAAAATTTTATAAAAGGGATTTGTATATGCGAAAAGAATCGTTGAGCTAGATGGAAAGATATGAAGAAGAAAAAACCAACTACGCGCATGCACTGAAAATGAGCACATACGCATGTGCACGAAATGAGTACGTTTGATCCAGCATATAAATATATAGGTCCAAATTTCATTATTTTCTCGCCAGAAGGGCATTATTGTAATATCTTCCCCAGTTTTTATCTATTTGATGTCTAGCGCTTTATAATTATCAGAACAAAAAAAAAAATCAATTCAAGATTATAATGCAGTGTTTCTCAAACTGTGGGGCGCGCCCTTCTAGGGGGGCGCTAGCCTATTGAAATGTCGGAAACAAAAGATTATTCTCAAAATTAATAAAATTTACTGAAAGAAAAAATACATTCTGTCGTAATAAAAAAAACACATTTACACTGATCTAATACATTAAGAAATATACTAGTACTGCGTAATGTATTTTATGATTAATTTAACGATACTAAGAAAATGTTTAATAATTATCAATGATCCCCAAAGGCTTGTCATATATAAAATTATTTGCAAAAATTAACACTTATCTTGATAATTTGTACGGATTATAATTAAACCCTTAGATACCAATTGAAAATTACACGATCCACTCCCCAATGCCACTGTTTAACACGTAGACAAGCGTATGTGGTGTATTAAGGGAGGGCGGATAAATAACCCGCGATCACTCGCGCGGGGTGTTCTGTACACCCCAGCAACAAGAAAAGCCTCCTACAATTCTAAAAATAATGCGAAGAGCCACGATTTTTTCTGTAGCTGCCCATTTTGTCATTGAACCTTCAGACATGATGTAATCAATCTCGCTAGGATGATTGTAATGTAACGACCTTCAAAAGTTTATTTGGGGTGCAGAGAACACCCCGCGAGTGATTGAGTTATATTTTCGTACTCGAAGCATCTACGGAAAAGTACGTTTTACTCTTTCCGTTTACATTTTTTTTCAAATATATTAATATGCAGGAATATTTTATTTAAAATTTCAATAAATGCGGTATAAAAATAATACAATTCTATAAAATAATTGTAAAATACAATTTTTTTAAAAAAATTTCAAAACGTTTTCTAGAAATTATGACAAAAACTCCATGGGAAAGGGAGAAATAGCGACTTTGTCGTTTATTAGATACTGTATCAACAGATTGACAAAATGAACTAAGTGAGTTCGATAACTGCGTGATTTCGTAACCAAAGTTGGAGAGATGAAACTTGAAATCGTAAATTTTTATAATACAGGTGGTGTTGATACCACTGATGAAATGTGCAGTATATATTATGTATCGCGAATATGTAACTTTGGCCATTGCGAATATTTTATCATCTACTTAATACTACAGGAATTAATGCTTCCTTTGTCTATCATTCGGTTCTTCCTGAATATAAATGAGACATCCAATATTATTAGAGGAGATTAGAATGGATCTTGAGCAGCCACAGTGGGATATGAGATCGGATTTCCCAAACCTTAACAAAACACTCAAATGAAGCTTTACTGACACAGAATATATTAAAAAGAGCATTAATCCCCCTAAAAAAGAGGTGTTGCACTGCTTGTCCACGGGTAAAAGATGTAAAAATTATTTGTTTTTGTCTTCAATGTAAGAAAAATATGTGCTTAAAGCATATGAAAACAGTCTGCTCTGAATGTTTGAAAAATGATTAAAATATTATTTTTCTACTTTTTACTATCCTTATCATTAATTATAAAGTATATTTATTACTGGTATATACGTTTTACTTGTGGTTTATGAAAAAATATAAAATTGTGTACTTCAAAATGAAAATTTTGTAGGTTTAGTTTAAATTAATGCTAGTCTCATTTGAATGCAATAAATTTAATAATTTTGTTTGTATAATACAAAAATCCTCTTATACTTCATAAATATATATCATAATTGAAACTTAAAATTTTTTTCTTATTTAAATACACGTGTTAAGAGAGAGAGTTTGGGGTGTTCTCTACACCCCGTGATTGACGACGGTAGAAAAACAGGCGCGAGTGACCGCGGCATAAACAAATCGTCTGTGAAATAAGCAAATCCTTCGCAAACACTGTCAATGTCATTTTATTGCATTTCAAAGTCTTCAGAATAATTTTATGGATAGAAATGCACAGAAATGATCGTACTTCGGGAAGGCGTATATATACGTCCAGGTAAATGAAACCACTGGCTGAGCGAGACGTTTATATACGCCAACGGCACTTAAGAGGTTAAAGTCGCATTGTAAGTTTACCGTCAAAGTATAGTGCAATTGAACTGAATTCATTGTTATTGTATGAAGGGAAGCGCGATGAAAATGATTATTGAATACTCGGTCGCAAATATTGAAAGTTTGAGAAGCACTGTTATAATGACATTGGAAAGGAAACGAAATTACATGTAAAACAGAACAACCACATAATGTGGTTAAAAAGTTTGTTCCGAACATCCGGGAAGTCCATCTATCCCTTTAAGACCCAACTCGCACGATTGTGCTGGTTTGCGCGGGTTAGACATTCTGTGAATATATTGCAGTGCTTCTCAAGCCTTCATTATTCGCGAACCAATATTCAATCATAATTTTAGTCGCCCTCCCTCCCATTCAATAACAATTTATTGAATTCAATAATACTATAATTTGACAGTAAAGCTACAATACGACTGTAACTTTTTAAGTGCCACCGGCGTATACAAACACCTCGCTCAGACAAAGCACTATATTCTGGACGCATATATACGTCTTTTCCTGTAGCGCACACACAAATTTTTCACGGGGGGGGGGGCAAGATTGAAAGTCCATCATTTTGGTATGCTGCAAAACTCCGCCCAACATATTATTTTGATTTTGTCGATTTTCGGGAACAAAAACAATACAAAATTAACTATTGAATTAATAATTAGCATTCATTAATAAAATTAATTATTAATAACAAATACATAATTAAATTTTACGTAATATATGCAAAAGATTATTACCAATAAAAAAAAATCCAGGGCTATAGGGGTTTCGGATCCCTAGGACCCCCCTTGTGTGTGCCACTGGTCTTTTCGAAGTACGATTTTTCTGTGCACTACTATCTATAAAATTATTCCAAAGGCTTTGAAACGCAATAAAAGGACGTTGACAGTGTTCGTGAAGGATTTACTTATTTCAAAGGATTGGCTTATTTATTGCTTTTCTCCCTCCCCCTCAAAAAAAAAAATGAACTTCACATACCAGCGTCTACGTGGAAAACAGTGGCTTTGGGGAGCGAGTCGCGTAAATTTTAATCGGCAGTTAAGGGACTAATTATAAGCCGTACAAATTATCAAGATAAATTTTAATACAATCCCATAAGATCACGGGTAATTATCAAAACTGTTCTTTAACTTAGTAATGTTAAATTAATTATAAAATACATTGTACAAACTGATACATTTATAAGTGTATCATATCAGTGTAAATATGGGTTTTATTTTTCATCACGTCAGAATGTATTTTGTTTTTTTACAGTAAATTAAAAAAAATTTTTTAAATAATCTTTTGTTTTCGACATCTCAATAGGCTCGCACCCCCTTCGTACAGTTATCATGCTCCTCTAGGGGGCCACGCCCCACAGTTTGAGAAAACTTGATTTACTGTGTGAATTGGCATACCTCAATCTAGTCCGAACCTAATGGAAAATGTTGAGGATTTCGAGTTCCCAAATATGAACAAATAATTTAAAATATTTCTCTATTACCAATCAAAAAGAGACTATTATACACACAGGGAACAGTTAAATAAACCTACAAAATCGTAATTCTTTCGAAGAGTATGGAAAATTGAATTTTCAGTGTTACATCCGCAAAAAGGGCGGTCCATTAAATTATAAATTTTGATAGACCCCATTTACATGCAAGATAGCGCAAGCACTTATCTTTTCAATTCTTGCTTATATATCATGATAAAATGCTTTACTGAATAAACTTTTGCTTTATTTATTTTTATCGATGTTCTGGATTTTCATAAGTACTTAGCGAGTGTAACAAAATGATTTTTAACCGATTTTCAAGGGAAAGTTAGAGGGACTAATAAATACGGAGACACTTTCTGGCTACAGACACTTCTCACTTGATTATCAGCTTACAATTTGTGAAGTGAGACTCATCAGTAAAGACTATTTGACCCCAGACACACAGTTCAGATAGTTCAAAACTGCTCAGGTCCTGTACGCTGTCTTGAACACCTGTGTTTACAATTGATTACCAAAAAGATCCATAATAGAGTGTTTTGATTTAATGAGCTATTCCCTATGATAGCCAATCATTGGATACTTACAGCCCAGGGATAAGTAAGCAAAATCCTATGATTCATTTGGTTGCCATTTCTTTTGTGCTATCCGGCCACACATGTCAAATTTTACCATGAATTGCTTTCAAGTTTCTCAGGCACTTCCTTACCGATTAGATCCCTCCCTCCAGAACACATTTGGGGATTTTAGTGAGGACTATCAGTAATTTTATATATTATAAACCCGACATTCAGAAACAATTTGGATCATCCAGGAAATTTATCATTTAATGATATAACGTATGACAGTTTACATGGCTTTTAGATCGCACCATCAAGATCAAGATACATCAAAACCCTAGTAAATCAACATCATATGAATATCCTACCCTTGTAACAATCAAATGATGAAATTAATTTTTCAATCATTCTAATATTCTAATAAATTATTTTAAAATGCCTTTCTTGTACCAATCGCCTATTTTTTGTCACAATTAAACAAATGCCTTATAGTAATAATGCCTTATATAAGGTATAAGGTAAGGTATGTAAGGTATATATACTATAAGTAAATACCTTATAGTAAATACCTTGTAGTAAATGCCTTATAGTACGTGTGTAATAAAATTGTTTTATATAGTGGTATGCAGAGGTAAATACTTTAAAGCCTAATTTCACCTATGCCAGGAAAAATGAAAAGAACACAGGAAAATTCTTTGTACATAACTAAAAATTTCAATTATTTTTAAATATAGGTTGTGCTTTAAATTACATTTTTTAATGAATAAAGTTATTTTAATAAACTAAAAGAAACTTATCCTTATTCAAAATTCATGATTACTTCATCTACAGAGTAATTTTTATAATCTTTATCTGTTTTTCTTTAATCTATTTCTAGAGAAATGTTGCAAATAAACTAAAAAAATTTCTGACACTAATGTAAGAAACTATTAATAAACATTTTAAAAATTTAAAAAAAAATTAGGTATTTGCGTATTATCGCAAAAATGTCAACGCTCAAGATAACTAGCCAAGTTGACAACTCTGATTTCACATGTTTCTTACGTACGCGTTGAATTGCCAACCATGTGCTTCGTTTTATATAATGTCACTATGCGATTGTGATAACTGCTGTAATGATATTATGTCGTATATTAAAATAACATATGTTCATAAATATCTTCACAAATGCTTACAAGCTGTTAATGTTATTACCGAATCAATGAAACTAATTTGATGTCGGTACGCTGCTCGTATTTGGCGTCATTTTGAAATAGAGCCTAATTCATCTTTGATGTGGACAATATAATATTAATTAGACTAATGTTAATATTGTAATATAACTCCCCCCCCCCCAACTTGGCAAAATTTTACAGCCATTTGGTGAAAATTTCGTAGTGTACGATATCAAACTAGTTCCAAAACAGTAAATTTTGCTTTTAAGAGGGTCGGGCCCTTAAATTTTCAAAAAATTATTGATTTTCACTTTCTATCATTTTCTAAGAGTTCATGTGTTTCTGTTTAAAATGATATATAATGTGAAGAAATACGAGAATTAGAAGTATTTTTATTTATTTTTTTAAATAAAGCTAATCCTTGGCGCACATCAAATGAGCTCTGCTAGGAGAGCATGTGTTTAACCTTCCTTAAGTTTCTGATGAGCGGGAATACATATGATGTTCAAAGGGGGAAATTTAGAGTGTATTGGGCTTATCCAAAAGTGTAAGGGTACACACACGTCTTTTGGATCTTAAAAGCGAAACAGGGGAAAAAAGTCATGTGATAGAAAAAGCCTAAGAGGTCGTAACCGACTCATCGACATTTTAATATCACAATTCAAAGATATTATAGTATGGATAATAGAAATAATATCAATGATCTACACAGCATGAAAACTGCTGTTTGGGCTGTTTATTTTCATCTTCTGTCTTTAAACGAGAGCCCTCAACATGGACTCTGTCCTGAGATTATAAATGCCTGGTATAAGTTTCAAAAGACATAAGCTATATACAACGAAAGGCACTATGATCATAAACACACACACTATAATGAATTAGATGAAATCAATTTTTAGAGATCTAGGGGATCCTATGCAATAAGAAAATGTTTGCATGGAAAGACCCAGAGCCCAAATGAGTCAGTTAATAACACCATTTGGTCAGTGATTCCAAGATCTACATTTGTGGAATTAAAAACTTTAAAAAATTAGAGGTAAACATGGCTATTGCATAGTTCAGTATGAGTCATGTAGCAAAATTAACTATCTTAAAACATTGTAATATTGAACCAAGTTATAACTGTGTGAGTCATGCATCAAAAACCTAGATACACGTAGGTTTCGTGTTGCCCAACGAAAACATCTTAAAATTCAAAAAAAAAAAGGCAAAATTGTTAAAAATAAAAAAAAGAGAGAAGAGTTTTGAATGAGCAGAGAGTAAAGAAAATGCTTCATATACTTCTAGAAAGTACTAAAAAAGTAAATGCTCAACAAATTTTTACTTTAAAGGCTGTTTTCTCAAAATGTAATATTTTTCACTTTATGTACCTTTTTCTCAAAAAGTACTTATTGTATAATCCTCAAATTTTTAGTGAGCAGACTTTTAACATGTTTACGCATTTTAATGGAGAGAATAAGATATATCTATCAAACGGTTTTAGATATAATTTTTTTAAACTAAATTTTAGGGAAAAAAATTGGACGATTTTTAAACAATTCATAATTAATTTTTTTTTAACAAAAAGACAAAAATATCCGTTAAAGTGTTATTGATAGTACACATATTCTACTGTAAAATGTTTGTTCAAGAGAAGTAAGTAGTTTCTGAAGAAAAAGGTACATAAACTTACGGAATTTAACATGGTCTCCTATGGACGATCCGAACCCCCTTAAAAATTAAATGGAACTAATTTGATAACGGGGGTAATGGAGCCAAGCAACGCTTCTTGTTGCTGGAATGAAATCCAATATGGCGGCCTAGCGGTAATTTAATGATACACAATAATTTAAAACAATTGTTTTGAAATACATCGAAATGTATTTCAAATAAAGGATATAGGAAGAGATTGATAATAACCTAGATCATTCAATAAATAATGAATAATAATATTATGTAATAAAAAGTAACATGTACTAATAATAGTATTATAAGCAGCACATAAAAATCTGATAATATTAATTTATCGTAATTATATATAATATTCATATAGTACGATTTTATAACAGTTACTAAAAATAATAATCATATAACATAATTAGATAGTAATTATTAAAAAGAATAATCGTCGAATTGTCAAAAAATAAAAATAATGCATAAGAGAACTTGTAATACATAACTATAAATAAACAACATAAGAATAGCTATATAAATAAACAACAGAAAGAGTTATAAATAAATAAGCTAATAATTATAATTAAATAATATTAATTATAAATAAATAACAATATTAATTTTAAATAAATAACAATATTAATTATAAATAAATAACAAATTAATTATAAATAAATAAAACAAAATATGTAATAATATTTATAAATAAATGCTAAAAAAAAGACTTATAAATAACGAATATTATATGATTGTTACACATAGTAACAACTGCATTTTTTTCATTATGAATAAAATAATTACATAATGTATGTTAAAATTAATTTAGAATATCAATTACAAAGTAGTGAAAGCTTGCAATATAAACTTGGGTTGATTTGTCTAATCGGCTGCTTCTCGCGCCAAATCGATATATGCGCTGAATCTGGTAACCCTTCTGAATTTGTTCTCCAGTGAAGAAGTCGTTTTTGACAAAAACGTGCCAAATACGCGATTTTTCAAAATTTGGCGGAGAAGCGGCCGATTCGACAATTTCACCTAAACTTGCACTACAAGTTCCTTCAACGAAATTCATCGAACAAAGAACGTAAAGAAACATTTTTAAAACGAAAATAAACGAGTTATAGCGATAATTAAAAACACAACACTTATTATTTTAAGAAATAAATATAATCTAGTACTCACTCACTTTAGAAATATCCATATTCGAAAATAGCCCAGAATTAAACAGAAGACGCAAACAATATAAAAATTATACTCAAAATGGTTAAATTCTTAAAGAAATCGTCTGAAATTAAAGGGTTACAGCGGGAAAAACGAATAAAAGTTATTTCTAATGTACGTTATCTCCATAGCAACCACATCGACAGACGATAGAAATATTAAGGTAACCATATTGTAATATTATCGCCCATCTTGGCGAACATAAACAACAGCTGGCGCTACTACCCCCGATATCAAATTAGCACCGATTAAATGTATCATTCAATAAAATAATGAAGAAATGGTTAAAAGAGATCAACTCATACTACATGTTTAAAACATTGGCGCCAGCAGCTCATTTTTCTGTGTTAGACTTTTATCCAATATGAGGATAAAAATTCGCCGACCATAAGTAAACAAGTGGAATAAAATAGGATCTCAGCATCATTTGATACTCTCGCAAATAAAAAAAAAAACCTTTCAAATATATTACATAACTGTCTCGGTCTAATGTCATTATTCCATTAGAGAATAAGCAACTTTGATTTTTTATTTACCTCAACAATGCTTTACATTCTTACCTTATATATAAAGGCAGTTTAATATTATTCAAACACAGAAAAGCGCAACAATGTTCACTTTTCCAAATATTTTTATTTCTACAATAAAGCTTATCGTCAACAATAAGATGCATTAATTTTGTTAAAATGAAAATGTAAACACAGCTCAAAATAGTACAAAACCAAATATGTTTCTAATGGTTCTAATTCAAAAACGATTCGATTTTCTGTATATTTTTTCCATAGTGGTATGATTTTTTGTATTCTATATATTTCTTTAATTTTCAAAATTAAATTTGTTTGTATTATATTATAAAATTTAAGTTCATATATATATATATATATATATTTATACATATATATATAACTATTTTTTTTTAAAATTAATAATCAAAAAGCTACTAAAAATTTACGCCATAAAAGTCTTCGTACACTTAACAAAAATCTCGACTTAGCTTTAAATATTGTATTTTTTTCTTAATTAAGTACTTATTAGGATATCTTTTAGTGTTCACAACAACTTTTAAGCGTCTTGGTATAGATTTAAACAGTTTTTTGTAATTTCTGCATCTATTTTCCTCCATTCTTCTGTGATTATTGTTTTAACTTCACATTTTGTGTTTATTTGTCATGTTTTCTTTTTTTTCGTCAAAATCTCACCAAATATGTTCTACTCTGGGCTAAATAAAGTAATTGAGGAGGTATTTTCATAATTTGGGGGCAGTTAGAGAGACACCAGTGGCGTACATTGAGAGCAGTGTGCTTAGAGTCATTATCCTTTAAAAAATAAAGTCGCTTCCAATATCCAAATTTTGGGCATATAATTTAAAATTTCTCTTTAAAATATTTTAATACAGATCATGATGCAAAATATCAACAAAAATTACCAAATTAGCTCATTCTGTGGCCGATTTACACCCCCACACTACAACACTTCTACCTCCATGTTTTATTGATCGAACTAGATTCTTGGGATTAAGTTTCAGAAAATTCAAAAATTGACAGCAAATTGATTGGGATGGCAGATAATTCAACATTTTTGGTTCCGATGGGCCTATAATAGCTTGTAAATGGAAAGATAAGGAGTTTAATCCCAGGAATTTATGTGGAACAAGAACTCCTCCACCTTAATGCTTCAGCATTGAAGTGAAGGTGTTCTGGCGTGGGGGTGTAAATTGGCCTCATTATAAGGTAATTTGGTATTTTTTGATGGTATTGTGAATCATGAGCTCTATTTAAATATTTTAAAGAGAAATTTTAAATTATCCACCCGAAATTTGGCTATCGGGACGACTTAATTTTTTAACAGAGTATTAACGCCAATCGCACTGCTCTCAATGTACGCCACTGGTGTTTCTATAACTGTCCCCAAATTATGAAAATACCTCCTCAATGACTTTATTTAGCCAGTAGAACATATTTGATGAGAATTTGACGCAAAAAAAAGAAAAGAAAACATGACAAATAAACAAAATGTGAAGTGAAAACAATAATCACAGAATGGAGGAAAATCGGTGCAGAAATCACAAAAAACTGATTAAATCTATACCAAGACGCTTAAAATTGTTGTGGACACTAAAAGATATTCTAATAAGTACTAAATTAAGAAGGAAATGCAATATTTAAAGCTAAGTCGAGAGTTTTGTTAAGTGTACGAAAACTTTTGTGGCGTAATTTTTTAGTAGCTTTTTGATTAATAAATTT